>CM052190.1:11645574-11659709 GCA_028455805.1 Lasioglossum figueresi | reverse complement strand
ACAATCATGTTTCAGCCACCATATTCACCGGATTTGGCCGCCTGCGACTTTTTCCTGTTCCCAAAACTGAAGAGACCCATGAAAGGACGAAGATTCGCAACGATCGAGGAGATAAAGACTGCATCGCTGGAAGAGCTCAAAGCTATACCAAAAAGTGCTTATCAGAAGTGCTTCGAGGATTGGAAAAAGCGCTGGCACAAGTGTATTATATCTGAGGGGGATTATTTTGGAGGGGACAACATAAATATTGATGAATAAATACTTTTTGATAAAAATAAAAAGTCACCTTATATACTTTATTATATTTAATGTACAAATCGTGAGTGACGTGATACGCGCTGTACTGTGACTGATCTCGGAGTAACTATCCCTTGGTCTCCAGCGGGTCCTTTTATACTTATGGAGAGGTCTGCAATAAAATACAGATAGACGGAAAAGATATTTTGTATTAGTGCTGCCTGTGTATCTCCTCGTGCATATCGTCGGTGTACATAATCGTAATTCAATACGATAAATTTTATCTTTGCAGTTATGGTTCTCTTAACGAAATTGCGTTGATTTTGTTGGGTTCTCGAGGACATGTAATTGAATTCAAGTAAGAAATAATAAGAATCATTTGAATCATTAGTGTGATTATTTGAATCAGTGCGCCTTTCACATAACGAGACATAAATCGATTAATTCAGGTAACGTACAGTCCCCACGCGAATGAAATTTTCAAAGGCGTTTGTAGCTGCGTCTGGTTATTGAATATTTTCCGTAAGGACTTTTCAAAATGCTGCGGAAGGTAGTAGTCAGCTGGAAAAACGTCTGTGGCATAAGCTGCGCGAAATGAAGTCGCATAGCTCAGTTCGTTCAATTTCTGCAGAGCGATTTGCGTGATATGCAGTCGAGCGTTCTTACGAAAAAGCGAAGGTCCTTTCTGAATGATATATTTTTCAATTCTTCGCACCACTAAAGTTGTATCTTTATTCATGATCTGGCGAAATTGTTGGTTGGAATAAAATCGTCGGTATTTTTCATTTTTACTTTGACAGTGTCAAACAACATGACACAAGCGGATAAATTTTATTAATAAAAGATTAGCACAACAACTACATCCCAGATTTCTAAAGCGTTTATATACGTTGATACATATCCTTATACCTAGGATTTCCTCGATCCAAAGGTTTCGAGGATACCTGGCGTCTTGTGAATTCTCGAGGGCAGATACAGTGCTGTTCACTTGAATAGCCTCGAATAATCCAAATAACTCCACAGTATGAAATTGCACTCCATATAATAACGCAACCAAGTGATGAATGACGTCGAGAAAGAATTCTATTCTCTTTCCGTAAATCATGATAGTAGTAGGAAAATCAGTCTGGTCCATCCAGATTAAATTTTTTCTCATCTGAGAAAATTATATTGTGCCATTGTTGAGTCCAACTCATGTGCGTGCGTTCTAGAATATTGTAGTTGCACTTAAATATGTCTCCTCATTAACGCAGGTTTTCTTTGCATTTTCTTGCGTTTTATGTATTGAACACTTTGTATGACACGTCGAATAGTTGAGACTGACGCTTTTGTTCCAACTCCCTGTTTGACCTTCTGAAGGGAAACTGCTGCATTCGAAATTTTACGTAAAATTGATTTTCTTTCCCTCTCCGTTGTAGCTCGTTTTGTTCTCCCTTTATAATTTTTTCCATAATTTCCAGAGTTATTACAGAAATTATTAATTACTTTAGGACTCCTATTAATTCCTTTTCCAATTTCTCGGTTTGAATACCCTTCGTCTTTTAAAACATTAATTTTTCCAATTTCCTCAACAGTCAATGACTTTCCGCGACCCATATTAGGACAATGATAATAATGATACAGATAATAATGGATGTAATACTTAACATAGATGTGAAATGCAGACGTCTTGCATTTAACTAACCGTGACTAAACAATGTGAGACTATTCATGTGGAAGCATCTTATTTTTACAAACACAAAGTTTCTTGCAAGTGTACATATCGATGTAAACATATATCACTTACAAATTCATATTATAAACGAATTTGACTAATAAGCAAGAATTTTGTCCACAATTCCTTTATTTGATGTATATTTATGTATATATATTTTCACCGGAGGCTAATCAAGTGAAAAGCACTGTAGGTATTAATCTTTTGTGGGAAAACCCATTTTAAGCTAACTGAGCTAACAAGTCAAAGCCATTTACGGTTAATTGTAAGGCAGATTAGAATTAAGCGTATTATGCATGTATGCTCGTAATATTACAGTGAATTTTCAGCGGTTTAGTAGCATAAATAATATTTTTAATTTTTCCTTCTCTTTCCCAGGCAAAAATCACATTTTTTGGTTATCATTTATTAATGCATAGACTGTGCATTGTTATGTTGTGAAACATTAATGCTACTGAATAATAATTAACGTCGGTGAAAGGTGCAAACGTCATTAACAAATAACTAATAATAATTATTAATAACCTCGATCGCTTACACGAATTAAATAAGCAAGCTTAGCGGAGCAGCTCTGAATTCTAACAGAAATAACAGCGAAAAATGGATACGTTTGACCGGAAGATGTTATTTGAAAACATAATCCCAAAAGCTTATCGCACTGCTCACTCGAAAATGTGGTGGAAGGTGAACGTCAAACGACGGAATCTGAAAAGTCCGGCAGCCTTTTTCTTGCGACTCTACTTCTTCCATCGCGACATTCCGGTAGAATGCTTATTCAAATTCGATTCCGAGCTCGATAACTAGCTTCGCTGGCTCTTTGAAGGGCGGCTTTCTACTCCCCGAGAAGAGCCGTATATCTTTCACGGCGTATGGATATTGTCTAGCCACGCGCCTGTGTGTGTGTATGTGTGTGCCTGGAATTCACGCGAGTGAATGATCGCAGCAAGGATTCCTGGGATTCCCAGAATCCTGTGTCCGCATCTCTATTTCCGGCCGCAGACGTCTAAATTCCTTGGAAACCGCAAACACTACTTCGTAGACGCTTGGCGGATGCTCTCGAACGTTTCCGCCGTTTTGGCAAGTCTAACAAAAAGCAAACTTAGGCTGATATCACGTGTTTTGCGGCATAACAGTTGCCTCGTAAAATGCAAGGCGAGTATCGTAATTTTCAAACAAATTTCAACAAAAAAATGTTTGTCTTCGCTGCTTTGCGTTTCATCATTTTTGTCATAAATATTATTATATACATATAAAATATATATATAAATATAAATATAAATATATATAAAATAAGTTTATCAGTAATGGAGCGAAAAAAGCGAAAATTCGCAAAGATGAAATCGGTTCATGCCACATCGCTTTTGAAGAAATTAAAGTTATTACTCTGGAAATGCATTGTTTTCATCTCCACTAACGAAAATAGCTATTCACACGGTACAATCTAATATTTCACGTTTGTTTTGTACGTTTCAAACATTCTGCACGAGAAATTGGATGGAATATTTTCTGAAAGCACCTATCGGAGACAATGCACATAGAAAGTAACAAAAGATCGTGTGGAGAGTTTATTGCATGCTCGAGCGAGAATGGTCTGACAATTTTCGTGTAGTAATTGGTGAACCGAACAAGTTTCGATTCCGTACGCATGAACTTGGCTATATGTACTTCGGTTTTTGTGAAGTTGATAAGTCATGTTGTAGCGTAAAATCGCGAAGCCTTCTATCAAAATCAATGTTTCACGACATCTGTCATTTGCTTCGACACATCTTTCAATTTTTAGGTTAACCTAATTATTACGAATTATAACTATTTTTCTAATTTCATCCGCTGATCGCAATCAATTGTTTCATTTCAGTTGAATATCAACCCATTGTAAAAGTAAGATGAAAAAAAACAAGTTATGCTGGAAGCAATGAAGAACGATGGCTACAATAATTTTAAGCTCACGCATATAAGAAAAGCAAAGCTTCGCAGCCAAGGGATCCTACCTACAAGTTTAAAATGCAATAACGGAATTATTGAAGAATACAGAAACTATCTGAACACTCAAAAAATACAAATTCATGTGGAAAGTTTATTGTGTGCTCGAGCGAGATTGGTCTGGCAATTTTCGTGTAGTAATTGGTGAACCGAACAAGTTTCGATTCTGTACGCATGAACGTGGCTATACTTCAGTTTTTGTGGAGCTATCGGCGCTATTCATTCGCCCTGAACGATACTTCGTCGGGTATTACTCGCGTCCTTGAATCGTCCATGCGGTCGATGAAATGCCATTCCATTTTCTTCGCATTTCGCGATTCTTTCACATTCCTCGTTGGTACTTTCGGTAAATGAATGACTGATTTCACATACAATCGCTTATTCATGCGATCCTCATAAATGAATCATTGTGCATTCGCTCGGTCTTTATAGGGACTGACAACTACGTTTTATTTCAATGACAATTACGCTCGCTTTCAATATGTATTCGTTCACCTTGATGAGCGGGAACCAGTGCTCGAGGAGACCTTGGGAATTTCACAGCAATCCCAATTTCTCGATTCTTCGGCAACTCCGTTTACCTATTGTCAGACATTCAGTTTCGAATGTCTTCGTTAATCATCCACAACAATAATAGTACAGAAGAACAATGAATGCTATGGCAATTAATTTTCATAACAGTAACGAAGGATATACATTAAAACATGAAACTCGGAAATTAATTCAGTTGACGTGCAAATTGAATGAGATTCGACGCGATGAAAGGTACCGTTAATTATTTAACTTATAACGTAGAGATGTTACTGATAAATAATTACACTGCGAATCTTTATGCATTTATAGCAAGATTGAGTAGATGAAATTCAAAGTTGTTAAAGAATTAAAAAAATTGGAAATACCAATATACGATTTCTCCTCTATTAAAATGATTAAGGGAAGAAATAACATTCAATTTGGTTTCTATTTCTTGCAATCGATGCAGACAATCATTTTGAATAAAGAACCGCGGTCTACTGATAATATGTACTGTTAACTTTAATATTTAACTTAAGTTAATGTTGAACAATATTTTACTTCAATGTGTACAATTGCACAAGGAACGATGGCAAGTACAACCGAGACGTCTTTGTACTTTCGTCAAAGGGAAAAATATTAACAAGATCCATCTTTCTGTCACATCAACTTCGTGCAAGGTAGTCCACCATGGAGATCACTATACATCCCCTTCAAGTATGATGAATACAGAAAAAATATTTAATATGCCATTTGTTGGAAATTAGTTCCATAATTAATTTCCTTTGGAAGTCAAAGAAAATGTGCACGATTTTAGTTCCTTATGATTTATAATCTTTTTAATTTATAATCTTTTAATTATACTCGCTAACTGTCACGTTGAATTACGAAACATCTATCTCTTGGACAACGAAAAAATATTTCATTTAAAGAGATCTTGAAATCTCATGAAAAATAATATTGAAAGAAAATTCAAACAATTCTTTCATAAAATGGGCAAGAATTGCGATAATTGGCACGTCCTGTTATTTCCCTTATTCGTTCCACCATGTGGCGTGTGTAGAATTATAATGTTAACATTTTCGTAGAAGGCGAGTCAATTTTGAGCGGTATATCAACTTTATCACTAGACGGAAGCTCGCAGTGTGGTTCGATCGTTGAATTTTCTGCTAAGAGGACTGGGAAGACGTTTATGGGCGGCGTTGCACGTCGCTTTGCATAATGTATTCCACTGCGAAACGTATAATACGCGTCTAAGAATAAAGATATTCGAAAGCGTTTAATCTACTGAACCGGTCGCGTATAAAAACAGTAGGCAGTTTCCTGTCTGCCTGCAATAACAAAGCTCCGACCGCGTTATCTCTTTTAGGAAACTGCGAGCTTACCGGCAGCCAGAGCGGATCAGATTTGGATACCGGTGCTCTCGAAGAAGAAAAGAAATTCTGAAGAACAAATTCTACGGAAACCCGATTCCAACATGAATAATTTAACCCTTCGGTGTACGGATTGGGCATGTGAAATTCGTAAAGTAGATTTTAATTTTCGTCCGTTTGTCTTCAAATTACTCAACCTTTTACGGACAAGGATTTTTTAAAATATTGGAAATAAATAAATAAAGGGTGTCCCAAAGTCACGCAAGATTTTAATTTTGCGCCATTTGTGCGGTAAAATGTTGCCAACGGGAAAAAAAGACAGCGTGAGAGCTGACAGTTCAGGGATATTAAAAATGGAGTGTTACACGAAAGAACAACGCGTTCTCATTGTTGAACAATATTTGAATAATGGAGGTTTGGCAGCTACAGTTCTCAAGTTTCGTACAAAATATGGTCGGAATAGTGATTGAACTTCATCAACTGTGAAGAGAAACTGTGAATTCAAAAATTCAGGGACTTTTCTTTGGGGTTTCTTGAAGTCTAAGGTTTATGCCAACAAACCCACGGCAATCCACGCCTTGAAGGAGGAAATTGAGCGTTCTATCAACGAAATTCAGTCACATTTATGCCAAACGGTCATGGAAAATTTCGACATAAGAGTGCGGATGTGCCAGCAAAGCCGTCGAGGCCATTTACCTGATATGCTATTCCATACATAACTCTATACCGTATAATTTATGAATCGCTAAAAAATTCACAATTTTTAATTAAAAACCTGTGTTTTCTATTAAAATTACTTCTTGCGGGAATTTTGGGACACTCTTTACTTTCCTCGGGAATCTGGATATGTAGTCATTATATTGGACCGTTTATTTTGAAAGTGGTGTAAGTCTATTTAAAAAAAATGACTTTGTATTTACACTAAATTAATCACAAATTATGCGAGATCTCATTTTAAAAAAATGGACTTGCACCACTTTCAAAATAAACGGTCCAAATCTGAATTTTTATTTCAATTTTTAATGTTGCACCATGGTTCTCAAACAGAGGTTTGCCACGAGAATTTATTGTAACATTGAATCGTTGTAGATCACATCATTATCATCTTGCTGCATCCCTTTCACGCCTACGTATAATAAATGATTCCAAATGTAACTGCGACAACAAGGTTCAAGATCTTAACCATATCATTTGGCAATGTACCCTGTTGGAATCACAAAGAGTTGATCTTATGAAAAGATTAAGCAAGTTCAATCTGTTTCCACCCTTAAATGTCAGATCGTTATGAGCCGAATATTCAGGCATGTCATCTTCTTTTACATTTTATGAAGCAACGCAATTTAAAGATTTAAAGGTATGTACTTAATGCGTTACATTCTGCTGTACCTACGCTACTAATATAAAACTGAAAGATGTCATATCAACCGAATGCATATCAGACCTTACGTTAATCCTAATGTATAGCTTAATAACTGAAGCTTCCAATAAAAAAAAATTCAATTATTTGCTTGCAACTTTAGGAATTAAATGCAGATATTTTTATCGCTTCACGAAAGAAAAGGTAGGTCATTAAAAAACATCGAAAAATATAACCTTCGAGCGACCTTCATCCATCCAAACATTTGTTATTTGTATAAATAACAAAGTTATGAGAGGTAGCAGAGTTAAATGAGACACCCTGTACATACAGGAAGGACGAATTCCTTTTCATAACAGAGATTTGTACGGTTTCGTATAGTGTCTTACGTATTGTCACCGAATGGACGTACTATCGATTTCTAAAAGAAGAAGGAAAAAGAAGGAAGAAGATCGAAACAGAATGAACTCGGGTCGAGAGGGTTAAGTGATGAGAAAAATTCTAAGTGTTCCCGGCTACTTAAATTTTCGCTGAGAGGACTGGTCGTTCGCCACCCATGAAAATTCCGAGAGCGTCTAATGGCGCTTTAACGATCGATCTCGACTTGGCGTACAGATGAAAACATTACCGGCATGTATCACTGACCTTCGTACCGAATGAAACCTCCATGCATGTAACCTAAATACAGACGATCGCCAAACGAGCAACGAGACAATTAAGCCTGCCGGAAGTCGTACGAATAGCTGCTCAAAATCTAATTGACACACAATGGTGGCACACACGATTCGCCTTCTCTCTTAATTACATTCCAACGTGGCGGCCGACAGGCACGCATCTAGCATTACTTTTGGGCCTCTTCGACGAACTGTTCGGCTTAACGACGCTATCGTATAATAGCAATAAATTTTGTAAAATAATTTATACTCCCTCTGTCCACTTTCATAATAGAAACAAGTGAATATTTAAACGGGAATTATTGGCAAATACAGCTGTAAGTTATGTTGTACCGCAAAGTTGCGAAACCTTCGATCAAAATCAATGTTTCATGACATCTGTCATTTGTTTTGACACATCTTTCAATTTTTAGGTTAACCTAATTATTACGAATTATAACTATTTTTCTAGTTTCATCCGCTGATCGAAATCAATTGTTTTATTTCAGTTGAATGTCAACCCATGTAAAAGTAAGATGAACAAAGACAAGTTATGCTGAAAGCAATGAAGAACGATGGCTCCAAGAATTTTAAGCTCACGCATTTAGGGAAAGCAAAGCTTCGCAGCCAAGGGATCCTACCAACAAGTTTAAAATGCAGTAACGAAATCATTGAAAAATCTAGAAACTATCTGAACACCCAAAATAAAAATTAGGAGTAATATTTTTAATTGATTGTTTAATGTAATCTTGTTTTTTGATAATAAATGTTACGTTCTATATTTATTTTCTTTTGCTACTATTATTATGGCACGAATTAAATTCATCAACTGCTACTATTATTATGGAACAGAGGGAGTGCAATTGATAAGATTGTTCAAGGTAGGATGTCTGAGATCACTTATAAAATCTACAGAGACATTCTACATACTGCAAAAAAGATTTGAACATTAAATTTCCAATGTTCAAAACATTTTTTTTTCAATCAATTATTTATTGTCACATCAAACAATTGAGTCGGTAATTCGAGACTGCATGATGCAAAGGACGGATAAATGAAGACTGATTTTATCTAAAAAAAACTTACGAATTCGAATGTCTCTAAAAACATTAGAAAATTTTTTTCATAACTGAACTTACTATGAATTTGAAGATTGCAATTTCTCCTTTACAATTGCCTATAACTTAACACGCTTTTTAATATATTTTCATCAAATCAATATAATTGTTATGTAAATCTTCCATTATAAAACGCGTACTCTGCACTGGGATAAAGTGTTACGATAAATTAATTGTTTTAGAAAATAAATAATAAATAAATTGGTCACATCGAATTTCATTGAATGTGTATGTTAAGGGGGCTAACTGAAACATAATAATTGCGATGTCATAAATAGACTGGGGATCTCTCTGCAATTATGGCGTACACAAATTTTTCAAAAAATATTAGATCACGAAATACAATAGGATTTGGTATTATTTTTATTAACTTTTAATTACTCGCATATAGTACTTCCAATCTCAAAACTTGAAACTTACTGTTTCATTCATAAAACAAAGGTTTCGTCTACACTAACAAATATTTATTTTGCATTAGACCAGTTATTTTGTCGAATAAAAATTGATGTATGTTGGAGCCGTATAAAGTGCCATGTAAACAGTTATGTAGAAAGTGGCTTCCAAGTAATAACTGATGGTTAATTTTGTATCTACAAAGGTTACTGCCACTGAAAATGAGGTTCTATTAATTCAATTCAATTATTATTAATTTAATTCATTAGTTCAATGAACGATTTTTATAGCTATATAATTGGCAATGCTTAGGACCGTTCACAGCTCTAATTATTAATCTTTGAAAATTTCCTTTTAATGACATCTCGTGTAGACACATTAGTCTTTCCGATATCCTCAATGAAACAGCTATTCGGATAGTTTAATTGCCACAAATTGAGTACTTAAATGACAATTTGCATGTTCCCGGTCAGAATAGACTCCGGCACAGTATACGAAGGGTTAATACAACTTTCTTGAAATTTGTTTGTCAAAATTAAAAATTGCATAAACAACCGTAGCCATACAGAAGAAGCACGCTCGATATCCAGTGTTGTTATTCGCGACACCCAATTCTGGAACATTTTTAACAGCGGTGGTGTTATATCATCAGCGGCATGGAAACACGTTCTCCGTTTGAATGGAACATATTGAGACCGGAAACGGTCGCATCCAGTCTTGGGTTGACTTTATATTTCCGTCGACGAGCTGACTGAATAGTGTGCATTTACATTGACATTTGAGCGACGTACTTTTCTATATTGTGTCGCGAACATTACACAGCGTTACGTCCGAGAAAATTAAACCAGCGACCCCTCGTGAAAAAAGAAACGTTAACGTCAGCTGAAACTGAATTGACGCTCAGTTTTGAAAGAGCTTCAATTCAATGCGAAAAAAGCGCAACGCGACGCACACCTTTCACTTCGTTCGTTAGTTTTTCGTTGTCGAGGGGAAATCTGTCTTTTCAACAATTCTTTGCGTTATAATAATCCATTTTAAAAACGTCATTTTAGAAACATCTTTTTAAAAACGTCTTTTTAAAAACGTCATTTTAGCAGAATTGGACACTGTGCGACTGTATAGTGAAAACGCATTTAACCATTTCACATTTACCTTATGATGTATGACTCGTGATGTAGATTTCGAACACAAAAATACAGACTTTTCTTATTTTGTATTTTTTAAAATTTGCAATATAGGCCACACACGCGTAAAAAAATTTTTACAAAATTTCTTTTTCTCATGTCATATAATAAAGTCGTATGGTCCAATAATAAAAGTTATCGTTCTTTTAAAAGTGTCCGAATATTACTGTGATTCGCTGTATATGTATTGTAGTATGTTCATAAAGAGATCAATTTGTTTAATAATTGCCTGCAACAGCGTTTTTAAAGCTAACAATCGTCTACAGCTGGAAAATGTAGTTTGTCAAAGAAATAATACGACAAATGAATGAACATTATAAACAGCTATTGATTAAAATTCGACATAATGCGGAATTCATCCAGAATCGGCCGTGCGTTTATCACGAACATTTCACGTTATCCTAGATTATTTAGATTGTATTAATATGTCAGATTTGTTATCTGACGAGCGCCGATGTTTCATTTAACGGGGACAACGCATTACTCTGAGCATAGAGTGCTTATTTCATTATGCATTTCGCGTTAGGCAACACGATATGTAATACTATGCAATCCCTTGCATATTAAAGCAAAATTGAAAATCAGTTTGCGAGGTAAACGGCGTACACGAGTAAATAAACTGTTATGAATTTCTCGTTGAATTTCAAATTTACGACGTATCTGTCGTTAAAGAATCACTAAATTAGTCTTCATGACATAGTTTGGTTAACACAAAATATTTTTATAAAATATTACTTATAATTTCATAAGTTTCTTTTTATTCCAACATACGAATAGACTAATTTATTCTTCTAGTTTTTTTTCTCTCTACTTAGTCTATTTTTAAATTCTTTTAATATCTCTTTTTGCATACAATCCGTTTCTTACTTTCCAAAATTTAACGAGTCTATTTTTTTGAATTCTTTTAGTTTATCTACTTACATTACACTCTTTTTTAATTGTGTCTACTTATTACACTCGCAAACGCATAAAATCCACAATTGAAACAGCCTGGATGAAACAAACGTTGTATAAGAGTTCTAAGGTGGTATGTATACCGTATTTTTAATATATTTTTCGAGTGTACGCGAAGTGTTTGCTAATGACGTTGATTAATTAATCTGAGATAACGACTGACACACCGATAACGCATAAAATCTTGACACGACAGTAAATTTCGAGCGCGACATTTTAAGACACGCTCTCGAGCAACCCGATAATGACGAAGAAGTTCCGGTGGTAGTTTTCCAAGTGGAAACGAGCGATGTTAGAGAAACCAAGGATCAAACTATTGTAGGTAACACGAAATGGAAGTTTCAATTTCCACGTGAACAAGGTCAACTAGAAACGTGTTAAACAGAGAAAACGAGCTCCACTCAGAGTCGCCAGATGAGGGGAGGAAGCACGAATTTAGGGGAAAAAGTTACCCTCTCTCTGCTAGTACCGGAGTCACGTGACCGGGCCGCGGGGAAAGGGTGGGGAATAGCGTCGAGGAAGAGGAAAGTTGAGTAGAAATACAAATCTTAATCTAGGCTTTGTAGCATAGTGTGAACAAATTCAAGAAAAAAATGTGCCAATACGATGATAGAAAATAATGTATTAACTTTAACTCGTTCTCGGCACAGTAGAACTATTTTCCAGTGCAACAAGTTCAGTCCGAATTAATCCCTCGCCGTATTTTGACGAGCCAGACTCGTGACGAAGGTTTTCAACAAAGTCTAACTAATACGACAAAACGAAATAAAATTTGATTCGTTTGTAATCAATATTTAAGCATTAAGGTGGTAGACTCGTTTCCAGGATTTCAAGGGTGCGGGATTCGCGTTCTTATTTCTTGATAATACAAAAATGGGGTTTTTCAGTAGTCAAAAACGCTAGATAAAAGATCGATCTAAGGCGCTATCGCCCTCGAAAGTCCTATTTTTTCGTTTACGAGGCGTAATTTGCATTATTCGGCAGCAGGTAGTTATAAAAATAGCAGTTGTATGCTTCCGAATAATGCAAATTACGCCTCGTAAACGAAAAAAATAAAACTTTTGAGGGCGATAGCGGCATAGAACGATCTTTTGTCTAGCGTTTTTGACCACTGAAAACCCCCATTTTTGTATTATCGAGAAATGAGAACGCGAATCCCGCACCCTTGCGATCCTACGAAAAGGAGTCTCCGCCCTTAACTTTAACTCGTTCTCGGCACAATAAAACTATTTTTCAGTGGAGCAAGTACAGTCGTAAGTAACAGAATGAGAGCTTAGGTGTTGACAATCAAATTGAAAGTACATGCTGAAGAATGCTTGGTCAAAATCGTTTAGCTACAATTTTTAACGATGCGGATTGCTCTAGATAGATGGAAACCCAATTGCAAACAGTATGAATAATCATGGCAAATAATGGTAGATGTTTACATGATAAGCTAGCATCGGTGTATTTACTGTAGGAGGAAGGTCGGAATAGAATTTCTCTAGATTGGACGCAGGAGATGGAGGAAACTAACCTAAGATTCGACAAGTTGATAGCGACGGACGAGAATGGTTCAAGATATTGATCATCGAGAAACGAGATGTACGGTGAGCCCACAGGTGCATCGACGTGCCGCATCTCGAGGCGCAATGGCGTTGCTATTCCTGCAGGAGTACAAATTCTTTCCTCGACCTTCATTTAACTTCTACAAATTTCTACCAAATATTGTTACTCGCCCGTTCGTTGAGTTCATTTAATTCTCATACAGTGGATTATGGATTTGATACAATTATAAAAATGGGAAAGTGAAATTTAAAATAGTAATTAAAAAATATTTCTTACTTTTACTTGATTTTTGCATCTTACAATGCCTATAACTCTTTTATGCGTCAACCGATTTAGATGATACTTTGCAAGTGTAATATTGGGTTGGACCGAAAGTTCGTAGCGTTTGTAAGTTAAAATTGAAAACTAAAATTCAGATATTTATTCATAGATTTATTCGATAACATATTTTCCATTCTGTTCTATTACTTTTTGCCATTTTCGAGGTACCTTCACGTGTTATTAAATAAACATATTAATAAATATCTTAATTTTATCTTCGATTCTCAATTTGAAAACGCTACGAACTTTCTTTCCAACCCAATATAACTTTTTAGATTTACAAATGACATGTTTCAAATTTTCAACGTAGACACAGATAAAAATACTTAAAATCGTGACCTATACTTTTCTTCATCGCTACTTTAATCAATCACTACAAGATTACGATTCAATTCGATATTTATTCGAAGTCAGAAATTCTTGAAACTCTGGAAAGATTTGATCAAGACACAAAAATTTCAAGATTTTCAAGACTTTCAAGACTTTCAAGACTTTCAAGACTATCGCATTTGTCGATATGATACCTCCCCTCCGTCTTGAATGACATTGAAATTTATTGTCAAGGACACCATTCTGAACAACATTTCCCTTTAAAGTTTTCGACGGTCGGCTTTAGTTTACAAGATAATTGCAGAAAACTTCACGTGTTCAGGTCAGGTCTGGATAAGATTTTGGTTTCAATACTTTTAAGATCTTCAAGAGTTCTAAGATTCGAATTACGTTGGACGTGATTCGAATTTTTCGCCATATGAGCATTCAAATACTCTGTCTTGCAAGTTTTCAAACAAAT
>CM052190.1:11593753-11645474 GCA_028455805.1 Lasioglossum figueresi | reverse complement strand
AAAAAAGTTTAAGAATACAAATATTAAGGATTAATTTTTGGTTTATTCTTTTTATGACAAAAATAAGCAGCTGCACTTCTAAATTATCAGCGGTAAGCAAATATTTTTATTCAAACCATTTATGAATTTTTGTCCAATAAATAGTTAAAACGTCAAACAGATTACAAAGATTTAAGAATGCCAGTATTAAGTATTAAATTTTGGGGTATTAACCTGATCAAACATTTTTATTCCGACCTTTTATGAATTGAAAAGAATTAAAAAATATCATTATTAATCGTAGCTTATTAAAATCATTAAAGGAAGAAAGGAATTTCAATTCGGTTTCCTCAATTTTAATTTCGCATAAATATCAGCAGTCTAATCGGAACATTTCTCACAAGCATCTTTCGTGAGAACAGTACCAAACACAGAGTAAATAAAGGGTGTCCCAAAATTCATGGAAGAAGTAATTTTGATAGAAAACACAGGTTTTTAATTAAAAATTATGAATTTTGTATTGATTCATAAAGTATACAGTATAGGGTTATGTATGGAATAGCATATCGGGTAAATGGCATCCACGGCTTTGCTGGCACATACGCACTCTTTTGTCCAAATTTTCCATGACGTTTTGCATAAATGTGGCTGAATTCCGTTGATACAGCGCTCAATTTCCTCCTTCAAGGCGTGGGTGGTCGTGGGCTTGTTGACATAAACCTTAGACTCCAAAAAGACCCAAAGAAAAAAATCCAACGGCGTTAAATCGCATGATCTGGGCGGCCAATTCTGTTCACCAGAACGGGAAATTACACGACCGGTAAATGACTCGTGCAGTAATTGAATTGTTTCGCGGGCTTTATGGCCTGTGGCACCGTCTTGTTGAAACCACATATCGTCCACATCCATATATTGCAATTTAGGCACCAAAAACTGGATTATCATGTCGCGATATCAATGTCGTGATTGCCTTATGAGCCGACCATATTTTGTACAAAACTTGCGAACTGTAGCTGCCAATCTTTAATTATTTTTGAAATATTGCTCAACAATGAAAACGCGTTGTTCTGTCGTGTAGCACTCCATTTTTAATAACCCTGAACTGTCAGCTTACTCGCTGTCGTTTTTTTCCGTTGGCAACACTTTACCGCACAAATGGCACGAAGTTCAAATCTTACGTGAATTTTGGGACACCCTTTAATTTAAAGACGATTTAATTAACAGTGGCAATATAAAGTTCAGTTCATACCATTCATGACATTAAGGTGACGGTTCATAATTGGTTTGGCACGAATAATTCTCGACTAGCAGAATATTGGGCATTGCCATGTAGCGTGTATCGTAAAGGACCATAACCGAACCGTGTTTGGTCGTAACCGGAGACTAACAATCCAGGTTTATTCCACAAACGTGCTCCGAACCTGTGCCCAGAGTTTATTCACGACGCGATCATACGGCAAAAGCAAACTCGGGCAAACACTTTGCTCGTAACGCGGTTTCTCTGTATGCTAGCTTCTAATAATACTACTTCCAAAATGGCGGTGGTCGCGTTAAATTGTCTTTCGGCGGAAACTACGAAGGTATTGTTGCCGTTTCGTGACGGTTGATCGGTTGTCGGAAGTCGCAAAGGGACTCCAATTGTTCACAGACCTCGAAAAGGGGAAATTCGCATTAAAAAATCAATGGAAAATAGAGACTACAATTTATTCGTTAGACATTTGCAAAAAAACGTTAACACAGCGGATTTTCATGTAAAATAACAATTTTCTCCATGATTTGCAACAAACTGGAGCGAAATAGAAATTTATTTTCTTTCTTAATATGTTTTAAATTACACCTAATCATTTTTGTTATAAATGCAAAGTGTCAAAATAAAATAAAAAACGTTTGCGTCTTAAAATATCTTTCTTCTTTCAGTTATTTTATTAAGCTGAAATGATACGAAGATGTTCTTAAATTTTTTAAATATGTCCACTGCTTTAAATTCTACGGACCAGTTTTTGTTACAAATGTACAAAATTCGCGGACTATTCGTCACTTATGGTGTCTATACTGATCGCGATACTGTCCACCACACATTGTCAGAAAATATTGTTCACCATACATTGTTATCCCGATTGTTTAGTGCAATTTTACAAGTCGACATCCGACGTTGATGAAAACTTACAGCATTTGATAGGTCTCGCAAAATAAAAACTTTTATTACCCTCCTCTTTTCGAACTCGGAGCAAAGCAAAAAGTAATTACACGAAGACGACGTCAAACTGGCAAGACTCCTAGGGTGCAAAGTTCGGAGCAAATCGATCTCGTCTACTTCCATATGTATTTAGAGTGAGGTCCTCTCCAACACCAATTTATTAAACAATAAATCTTCGTGAATATTTCTTCGCGTGGGGTGCAAACATTTTCAAACTACCATCCCAACTTGAACTAATAGTTGCGCTAGCTCGAAGATACCGCGCATAATGTCGAGTGCAAGTGGAAACAGTCACTAATGGGCAGACCAAGTCAGTAAAGTTTGAACCGTTCGAAGTTGGAATGTTGAAACTTTGATTGTACCACACATTTCGGAGAATTTTGTTATTACTGCCTCGCGGCTATAAGGGAGGCGGGCTGATTAATGAGGATAGTTGACTAATTGTCTTTAATTATATATTGGGTTGGCAAGAAAGTAATTTCGGTATTTTAAGGTGAAATAGAACCAAACTTGTTAATTCAAGCAATGAGCTTCAATCAATAATATATTTTCCATTGCGTTCGATGATCTTTTGCCATCTTTCTGTTCGGTTCATAATTCAACGATCATAAAATTTCTGGTCCTTATCGGCAAGAAACTGATGCAAGTGCGATTTCAGGTCATCATCATTACCGAATGTTTTACTACCCAAAGAGTTTTGTAAACTTCGGAATAAATGGTAATCTGATGGTGCAATATCCAGGCTATATGGTGGATGTGTCATCATTTCCCAACCAAGCTCCAATAATTTCTTACGTGTTATCAAAGATGATTACCTGAAATCGCACTTGGATCAGTTTTTTGCCGATAAGGACCAGAAGTTTTATGACCGTAGAATTATGAAGTTGTCAGAAAGATTACAAAAAATCATCGAACACAATGGAAAATATTTTATTCGTTAAAGTTCATTGATTCAATTAAAATGTTCGATTTTATTTCACCTTAAAACACCGAAATTACTTTCTCGCCAACCCAATAGAACCGTAGATGGTGCATTTATTCGCAATATTGAAATATATGAACGACTAACTAGGTCGTAATTTATTGTCATCATCGTGACAAGAAATGTCGGTGGAAATAAAAATGTTCAATTACCAGCGGTAAGTAAATTTTTGTCTTCTAAATATTGTTGGACTTTTTCAATGAATATTTTTCGAAATACTGAAGCTACACTTCCGAGCGATGGAGACCCTGAAGAGGTACATCTCGCCAGTAGTGGGGATACATTTTTCACGAATTTCGTGCACATCTCTTTCAGATGTATCGAGGCGTTACTGTAGCTACTGCGATGAAACTATTAGCAAGTTCTGAATGGAGTAAAGGCTGAAGGTAAAACGAAACGAGAAGAGAATTGGTCGGTACGACGGAGCAGCGGAAAAGAAAATACCGGTAAAAGGATAGAAAGCAATAAGAAGAGACGAAGCTGAAAGGGAGACGGACAAGAAAGAGAACAAGTCGTCGCGGAGGAGGACGGGAAGAAGGACACGGCGGAGGAGGTCGACACGTGATGCTGGATGCTGGATGAGGACGAGAGCCAAGTGGAATGCAAGAATGCATCCGGCACACCTGCTTCGGGGCATCGGCTCAAACCGATCGTGAGACAGTCTGGACCATGATCATGCGAACCTAAAGAATCCTCCGCTGGCGTGTGGGTGACGCCTGCATGACCGTATCCTCTGATGCAAGGACACTAACAACGAAAAGACAATCCACAAAAGTTAACACATATCTACAGTTTACTTCTGTTCTGGTCTTTCGTATATTTTCTAATAATGTGAAACTTTGCTAACCAATTTTCTATGCTCGTTTTAAAACCAAAGATCAGCAGTTGAGAATTTGTCAATAATTTTTCAACAAATTTGTAGAACACGATATAACAACGTCTTCTGGAATTATTTAGAAGAAAATTATTGAGATTTTGTACATACAACTCCATCATTTTTCTTGATAACTACAACGATTAGAACAATACATTTATATTTGTTGCATATGCCTACATTCGCTTTAAATATTGATCACGAAAGAATGGATTTTTATTTCGTTTTGAAATTAAGGAACATTCAACATTTATAGCAAAAATAGATTGGTGTAATTTTTAGACTGCGGATCTTTATGCAAAATAAAAATTGTCCAAGTCAATTGCAAGAAACTGGAGTTAAATGAAAATGTATAATATATTCTTTTTAAGTCAGATAAAAAAACGGAAAAAATATCAAAATATCCTTAGATTCTTCTAATGTCTTTTCAGTTTTGTATTTGACCTATTCATTTTTACTATAAATGCATAAAATTCGCAGTCTAGTAATTTCATACAATGAAATAATGAAATGAATTTAAAAATATCGATACATCTCTTACGGCTTGATAAAATCACTGAAGAGAGAAATGAATTCCTATTTGGTTCTTGCTTACGACTTGCAATCGATGCAAACAATTTTTATTTTGCATAAAGATCCGCAGTCTATTCATTACGTCTGACAATAGTGGCAAGTGGCAATCGATACGATGCTTATTTCATAAATCTAAAGTAGGTTTCCAAATTTCGAAATGAAACTTTTCTTTGCTTCAACGATTTAACGTCAATTGTTCTCGCATACAACTTGAGCAGTTTGTAGTTATTTCATGGACAAAGACGGACGTCAAAGAATTACCATAAATTCATAGATATGGTATATAAGCAGTTACAAGAGGTTTGAAAAGTGCTATTGCGTTTCAAAGTAATTTTAAACTTACTTACTTCGATCTATGATCTTATACGTTCTTGCCGAATGTTTACTGTTTACCTCAGTGTTTCGATAACCGGCATGCACTCAACAAGTATTGCAGTGTCACGTCGAATTGATTAATGTTCATCGCAAAGCTAGCGAGTAGTTTTATTACCAGCATTATTCCCTTTCGCTGTTATATATTCTTAAATTTCAAAATATTCTTAATTTGTTAAAAAATTTGTTCACGGGAGCAATTCCAGTAATCCTTGAAGATGATCTAAATGTAGATCGAAACGTCGGAATTACTTCAGTAATTTGCAAAATGGCTTTGTAAGGAAACAAATGATCGAACCCTTGCGCCGGAAACATTAACAATTTTAATAAAGTAGGTTTAATCGAAGGAACTATTAAGCTGTGTATGTAGCGTCTTTGCACCGGCGGATTTACCATTGATAATAAATCATCTCGGATCGACGGTCAAGTGGAGCTTGATAAGTGTCGCAATTCAGAGCTTTATCAGAAGCAATTTTCCGTCCGCGAGTTGGTGTACTCAGATATCGAATTCGTTCATAACGCTTATCTTTTTCGGAGTTGTATATTAAACTAACAAATAGAACTACTCGACATCGGGAAACAATTACACACAATATTCAGTTCTTATTTCCTATTTTTCACTTGAATCGAGCTTCAACAGTGAAATTATTCAAAGCAATCCTGCGTCTTTCTTTAACGAGAACAGCATTGTATCTGTAACCTACATTTCCAGATTTTGCTAAAGTACCTAACTTAAAAGAATGGTTATGCTATGGATAGTAAATATGTATTACAGCATTTGATCGATAAATGTCCCAAATGTCTGGCCGACAATTGTCCCAGAACTATCCCCAATCCTGCGGGGTGTACCCCCTTGAGGGGCCAAGAATCCGATGACAAAACTTCTTTATTTTTCATTACTTTTTTATGGGACTTCGACCAACATATTTGTGGCAATTTTCTAATAAAAATCATACCAAATATGATATAATTCCGATGATATTTACTCGTGTAATGGATGACTAAAGTTTTTGACGCAAGGAGAAACAGCGTATGGGAAGTTCTTTGAACTTTATCGGCGCGCTGCGACTCTCCGCGTCTCTTTCTTTCCCATACGCTGTCCTTCTTTACGTCGAAAACATTCATCGTTCATTACACAAGTAAATATAATTGGAATTATATCATATTTGGTATAATTTTCTTTAGTAAGATGTCACGAATATATTGGTCAAAGTCCTATCAATAAATAATGAAAAATAAACAAGTTTTCCTATTGGATTAGTTATGTTAACACTTCTCGGCGACCGAGGCCTCTCGAGCTCCGCTGTCCTTTTCTACGTTCGGCAAAAGTCAAAGAATAGTATCCCTGGCGGATAATTGTCCCTGTGCAGACCCGTGTTGGGGACAATTATCGATAAAATACTGTACTTGTTTTCCTGTAACCAAATTCGATGTATGGATTTAATTACCACATTTGAAATTGCAGGGATCTTACGAAATTGACTCTAATTGAGGGGAATACAGTTACCCTCTCTCTCTCTGCCAGTACTGGATTAGCTACGCGAATGACTATAAAAGCGTGGGGGAATAACGTCGTAGAAGGGGAAGGGTACAGTGGGAGACAAGTGTTAATCTGGCGACTCTAGATGCAACTAACACCTTCAGATTCAAACATTACTGTATCTGGAAACATGAACAACCGTAAATGATGTTCCAAGATTCCTGCATCTTAAACGAAAAAGTATACGCACATGTATTTAGTTGACTTATTGACGTATCTAAAATAAGCCGTGTAATTTAAGACGTATTTACCTTTTTTCGCCTACAGAAATAGCACGATAAAAAGGAGAAGATCTCGAGCTACCTGAAACTTGATTTAAGTTCGTTGGAAGAAGTTCTAAAAGGCATAAAAATGTTTCTTGATACGAGCATTAAACTTGCCCGCGCACTTTGGTACATAATTAAACGCGACGGCGGACTCGATATTAACGCTATACGTTTGCATTATGCTTAAACGACGTAGTTTCGTGCTCGTACCTGCTGATTATAACGGTCGCGAGTTTTCTCTGCCGCGTCGGGCCGGTGCTCTTCCGCGGTCGATCCGTACGAAAGATAGTAGCGGAGCTTTCGTAATAGTTTACACGCGCGTATAATTAGTAATTGGTTCCAGCCTCTGGGCATGAATTATCGATGTTACAACAGATACGTATCTGGCCGTTTTATTTTACAACAGGGATCCTTCTCTCGCCGCGCCGGCTGCCACCGACGCCCATCGCGCTCAAGAATGCTACATTGATAAAGGCTCTAACGTTTCTTGGCGCCTCTAATTATACCTGTTCTATAGAAATCAAGAAAATAGAAGAATAACCGAAGCCACTGTGGCCGCAAGAAATTTCGTAAATGTTCCGCGATCGAGGCTTTAAAGGTGACGAATGGCATCGATGCAAACAAATTGTAAAAATCTAATGGCCGGTGCATGTCAACCTTCTTTATGCGCGTACACTTACGGCAGAGCTTGGAGCTCGTGAATCTGAAATTGATTTAAATTAATCGAACTACCGGCAACATTTAAAGTACAATGTACACTGCTGGAGATAGACGCGTCTTGATCGACTAATTATTTTTTTGAGAAACGAGAAATTTAGTTCGCTGGGTACGTCGCATCATCGTATATTACATTCCCGCTTGATCATAAATACAAACAATTCAAAATGCTGAGAATCTTCCTCAGAGCACTAGTTTATGTATCAAAGTCAAATAACTGTAAAAATGAACAGTACGCGGTTTAGTTGTTTACATAAATAAATTATATGTTTGTAACTCCAGGAGGGGTTAAAACTATTGAAACTGTAAACACTCTTTGGTAAGTAATGATTGAATAAATTTTATAATCCCAGTATATCTATTATAATAAGTTATTATCTAGACTGCGGATTTTATGCATTTATGGATAAAACGAGTAGGTGCCATTTAAAACAGTGATAAAGTTACAATGATCTAATAATGCTAATCTAATGTTTTCAGCTTGTTAAAATGATTAAAGTAAGAATTAAACGTCTATCTGGCTCCAGTCACTTGCAAATGGTGCAGACAGTTCTTATTTTGCATAAAAATCCGCAGTCTAATGATAACAATAATGTAAAATCTGAGTAACTTCAATCTTGTCGTTCTTATAAAACAACACTTGCCAGTAACTTTTAGTGCTCGGTAGATAAAGTATCAACAACACAACTTTTTATTCTATCTGTGATCGACCAACTCGCAGTTACTTTTCGAAACGATCGCTTTGGAAGATCTGAACTTGTTCCGTCAGATTATAAAAGACTCCGCGTACTTTCGAAGTGCCGACGTTTCTCATGTTTAGTTACAGATATTACGGAAAGGTCAAGATTTTATCGTCGAAAAATTGCGAACGTGTCGCGCCGCTCGCTGCAATTTTAAATAGGCGTCCCTCTTGTGGGATCGGATAGCAAAGGGCTCCGAACACTCTATCTATAATGCAAATCGCATTAGAATTTCGCGTGGTACGCGTACGCAATCGGATCATCGATTCCTCCCATGTAAAGGCATTGTTCCCGCTTTCTCTCGTATTAATTCCACGAGTAAGACTTGATGGATTTGTAACCACTCAAAATTGAGTAAATGTAATTCAAATGAAATCAGAAAGATTAACATAATTTTCGAATATCAATAACATGTATATTTTCAACTTATGAAAGATCCTTATATTTAGCTCCTGTCTCTTGCAATCGATACAGACCATTTTTTTTTTTGCATAAAGTTATTCGCTCCCTAGTAATCACAATATTGTGGATCTTTCTTATATGTTTCATACGTTAAAAATAATATACAATAAATAAATGACTGGTTTAAAAATTACACCTACTCATTTTTTCCATAATTGCATAAAATCAACATGAGCGTAAAACTTGCAGGAGTCCCAAGATTAATATTCTATTTATGAACCTTGGACTACCTTGATAGATTGAAATTGTTTTGGCATGTTTGTTACTAGATTTTGAGCTTCTTGAAAAATCTCTGAGACCGTCTTAATAAATAGTTTGAAAATAGCCAAATTTTGGCCAGGTTTTCGGGACCACTGTGCGCCACGGTCAAAGGATTCGGTTCTACGAATCACGTGGGAGTTTACAGGTGGCGCATCGGTGCCGACGATCTGCCGATTAACATTTGTCGGGATCGTGGAACCGCTCGTTGAGGAGTCTGGACGCGAACAACGCGTGTCTGGCGAAGGCATCGTCCAAGGCGCGGCGATTAAGCGCCGCGAATCGCGTGGGCAAAGCCATCGGGAAACAATAAAACCGGCGCCTCCGCCAGACGCTCCTGGAATCCGGCCAGATCTCCTTGCGCTCGCTCGATCGCTTACTCTCTTACTCTCTTACTCTCTTGCACGCTTACACGCTTACACGCTTACTCGCTTACTCGTTTGCTCTCTCGGTCCTGCGCCTAACGGTTGCCGGCGCCGATTAGCGCCAACTACTTTTTGCACAAGAGAGAGGAAAGTCGAAGAGCCAATAGAGATTACAACACATGAAATGATCGTTTCCCTTAGCTCCGGCTGGCAAAAACTCGTCTTCTCGACTTCGCTTAACACGCTGACGAGTTCTGCGTACAGCGGTGTCAACGCTTCTGAGGATTCGATTGTACGCAATCTACAAGTACAGTCTAGGAACTTGGGTATCCGACGCGACGCACCTGGCTATTTGGCACGAAAAGTTGGAAAAATCTATTTTACCGTTGTTTATGAGCTCGAGGTCATAATATAGTAGATCGTTGAATTCTTCTGAAACATTATGGAAACGAAAATACATTTTAACATTTAAAAAATCAAAATTATTCTATTAACCCTTTGCACTCGGAGATATTTTAATTCGAAAATTAAACATTCCTAGAATATTCCTAGAATATTTTCATTCCCCATGATTTTTTAAATTTTATGGATATGAAATTGGTAGAATACCTCATACAATACCTAAATGTTTAGTAAATGATTAGATACTAACATATGTAAATAATGTAAACAATATTTTGAATAATAGTACAGCAAATTTTATTGGCGCCCCAGAGTCACCATTCGAGTGCTAAGGGTTAATCATAATTATTCTTATTTTAAAAATTTGTTTTTCGAAATTTTATACGCAGAAGTGTGTAAACGTTTAAATACTGTTCAACTCTCTCTCTCTCTTTCTTTTGTTGGAAACGTTTTTTAATTTAGTTTTTACAATACATCTATATATTGGTTTAAATAGACGTTTAAATGAATTGCGCTGTATGTCGCTTTCAATGAAAATTATATATTCAGTCAACGATATAATTTCGATTAGTTTCTACGACTTCCACCTCCCGTTCTACGAGCTTTTTAATGTACGTCTTTGGAAAATTTTTTGCAGTTTTAATGAGAAATATTGTTCAAGACCGGTTTTGTCCTCTTCGTAAGTTTCGAAGCTTCTTCCACTCCGATAACTTTTAACGACCTGTACTGCAAATTATTCGAGAGTGCTGAATCAGTAGAATAGAGGTGATGTTCCATCATTTTTCAGTTTATGTCTTTCTAATTTTATCTTCATTCGTAATGCTCACATATGATCGAACCAAGCATTCATTCATTCGTTGCAATTATTTAAAATTTCTGAATAATAATCTGGGTTAGGTGCAAAAAGTTCTACAGAGAATTATTCTTTTCATGTTTCGCCATATACACCAAGTAGAAACTTTTCCTTGAATGCAATAAATGTTGATACTTCTTATTAATGGATAATGCTGTAATGTTGCAATATAATATGATGCTGTATATTATCTTTAATGGCGTAATGCAATATGACGCTGTATATTATCTGCTGCGATGTAATATAATATGACATAGTAGGAATATTATTAAGTGTTTTTATTGTTTCTACCTACACGACACAATTTTCGAGAAATAATAAAAACCTAACTACTCGCATTACAGTCATGTGTCACGTTCAAGTTTCACATACACCCTGGAGCGAAGCTCTTTATTTACTTTAGTAAAGCGTGTCGCCCCAGAGTCAGTCTTTCCGCATAGCCATTCGATTTTTAAGAGTGAACGAGTCGTTATCGGTCTACGCGACTCAAAATTATGCATAGAAAAAGTTCCATTATACGTAATACCAGAAAAGATGAATGCTCCTCCTTTAGAAATTATTTAATCAAAATAATTCCGTAAAATTGTTCAAATGTGATTCGATGTACGGTTGGCTATTATTTTATGAGTTGGTAAATTCATATAACGAATAATGTACCGCGAAAAACAAATTAGGAAAACGAGTCGTTCCTCATATTTGAACTCACGCGTTGAAAACTTTTCAAGGCTCTTTCCTGTATTTATTTATGATTTCAATATTGCGTAAATAAAGTCCTGTTCGAAGCAGCAGTCAGGTAAACCATCCACAGTTCCGACAAAAGTATTATGGCGTGCAGCGTGGGTGTGAAAAAATTCAAAAAGAATCTATTCCAAAACTCACTTCCATCACCTACAATTTTTTTCAAGCTGAATTTTGCAGTGTAGAGTATAAAAAAACACTACACATGCAAGTTAGCTCGAGAATTTATTTTGAAACTTTCTTCTACCGCCTACGGTTTTTTTTAAGCAGAATGTTTACAATGAAGAGTATAAAAAACACTGCAACTTACGAGTTAACTTGAGAATTTATTTTAAAGCTTGCTCCCACCACCTACAGTTTTTTTGAAGCTGAATGTTTGCAATGAAGAATGTAAAAAACACTAGAACTTACAAGTTAACTTGAGAATTTATTTTAAAAGTTACTCCCACCACCTACAGTTTTTTAAGAGCTGAATGTTTGCAATGAAGAGTATAAAAAACAGTACAACTTACAAGTTAACTTGAGAATTTATTTTAAAATTTTCTTCCACCACCTACAGTTTTTTTGGAGTTGAATGTTTGCAATGAAGAATGTAAAAATCTACAACCTGCAAGTTAACATGAGAATTTGTTTTGAAACTTTCTCCCACCACCTGCATTTTTTTGGAGCTGAATGTTTGCAGTGAAGAATGTAAAAAAACTACAACCTGCAAGTTAACTTGAGAATTTATTTTAAAACTTTCTTCCACCATCTACAGTTTTTTTGGAGCTGAATGTTTGCAGTGAAGAATGTAAAAAAACTACAACCTGCAAGTTAACTTGAGAATTTATTTTAAAACTTTCTTCTACCATCTACAGTTTTTTTGGAGCTGAATGTTTGCAATGAAGAGTATAAAAAACACTACAAGTTACAAGTTAACTTGAGAATTTATTTTAGAACTTACTCCCACCACCTACAGTTTTTTTGGAGCTGAATGTTTGCAATGAAGAGTATAAAAAACACTACAACTTATGAGTTAACTTGAGAATTTATTTTAAAACTTTCTTCCACCACCTACAATTTTTGTGAAGCTGAATGTTTGCAATGGAGAATGTAAAAAACACTACAACCTGCAAGTTAACTTGAGAATTTGTTTTGAAACTTTCTCCCAACACCTACATTTTTTTTGGAGCTGAATGTTTGCAATGAAGAATGTAAAAAACACTACAACCTGCAAGTTAACTTGAGAATTTATTTTAAAGCTTGCTCCCACCGCCTACAGTTTTTTTGAAACTGAATGTTTGCAATGAAGAGTATAAAAAACACTACAAGTTACAAGTTAACTTGAGAATTTATTTTAAAACTTACTCCCACCACCTACAGTTTTTTTGGAGCTGAATGTTTGCAATGAAGAATGTAAAAAACACTACAATCTGCAAGTTAACTTGAGAATTTATTTTAAAAGTTACTCCCACCACCTACAGTTTTTTAAGAGCTGAATGTTTGCAATGAAGAGTATAAAAAACACTACAACTTACAAGTTAACTTGAGAATTTATTTTAAAATTTTCTTCCACCATCTACAGTTTTTTTGGAGCTGAATGTTTGCAATGAAGAATGTAAAAAACACTACAACCTGCAAGTTTACTTGAGAATTTGTTTTGAAACTTTCTCCCACCACCTACATTTTTTTGGAGCTGAATGTTTCCAATGAAGAATGTAGAAAACACTACAACTTACATGTTAACTTGAGAATTTATTTTAGAACTTACTCCCTACAATTTTTATGAACCTGAATTTTGCAATGTAGAGTACATAAAAAACACTGCAGCTTTCAAATTAACATTATTCCTGGTCTCCTACATATTGATGATAATACGAAAATTTGAGATTTCTTTGACAAAGTCAAAGAAAAGAAAATTGTTCAGTAATTAGTCTTGTAAAGACCTTTGTGCAATGTGTCACATTTATTTTCTAGTTGCGAAACATAAAATTTCTAGTGGAACTATAACTATGGACATTTCGATGACTATGCACCTTATAGGTCTTCAAGTTATTCCAAAGCAAGTACAGAAAGTTGCAAAAAGAAGAGTGTAGCACCGATGTGTGCGCCTAATAAAACATTTCGCTTGGACTTTGGCGCCTATATCGTCGGCGATGTAATCAGTGGACCAAAGGCTCTCGATAAGCCATTGTATCTTATCGATAATCATTGGTAGCATCGTTAGCAACTGAGAGATACCGCGCGATATGCGTCCCTGCGACTCCGAAACGCGAAGGCGAGGGCTCATTATCGTGAGCGCGCGGGTTGCAATTCCCAGCGATTAGCATTTTCATGTAGCTAACTGCCGAAGCGACGAGAAAACGCAGCAGTGATTCATCGAACGAGTTCTGCGATCAGCAGACAAGCGCCAGAAGGTTTTAATACTTGTCCCGATCGAAGGCATTCGAGAAATGGCGGCTATCGTCGTGGTCCTTTTTTCGAAGCCCGACGATAAATCTGTGAATCTATAGGCATCTATAAAACCTGAACACGTGTTACTATTTTTCGATGGCGACGTTGTTAAAGGAAGTGCGCCGCGCATGCACAACGGCCGCTGAACAGTTTGTCTAATCAAGGAGAGTTATCGAATCAGGAAGAAACAGACGCAACTACGTCGCTGTGGAACTTGTCACTTTTCTATTAAAACGATATTTTCTCAATTTCCAGCTCCAGTAAATATTCACATTTGTTTTGTTCACGTTACAGCAGAATTTTCATTAAGTATGAACTGGATGGAGGACGAAAGCTTCGGCGTAAGGGAATTTTCATATAATATAACCATTTAGCACTCATACTTTTATTTATAGAATTTAAAATTTGCATCTCCTTTTCATTTTTCATTAATTTTCCTAACGATATCCAATCCTAAAATTTGTCACCTCCCACTTTAGCGGAAGAAATGGGGGGACGAGCCAATTATGGCGAACTGCACAGGCCTGTGTAAGTAAATAGTAAGTTGTAAATAAGATAAGTTCGTAGTTTCAGTACAACTAAATTTTATCTTTAAGTAAATTTTGAAGTAAAGTTACATCAACCTTGATATGTCAGCTTGTCAGAATGTATAAAACATCTGAATGAAATGATAATTTTCTCTCGGTCCACGTTATGTCGTGTTGCTTAACCACTGATAGCAATTACAATCCTGATATTATCATTACGACAGCACACCTGTTCGAACGAGGTTAACGACACACACCTCGTCTATATCTTCGCTATACGATCGAACATTATTTTTGCAGGTTTTGAAACGAAAGTGAAACGAGTGAAAGCAGCGGTGCTTATTATCATAGGAGGATCAATTTCTAAACAGTTATTAACATCGGAAAAATCAAAGGAAGCATAAGACTAACAACCATTTCATGAAAAAAGATATTTCATCAATTGATTCGATCATTCGTCATTCATTTCGCTACGTTTTCCCACTGTATATATTATATATTGTGCATACATAAAATCCCAAACCTGTTATAATAATATTTTAATTAAAACGACAGAAATCGCCGCACGATTTTCACACGCATTCGACATTCTCATAAATAATCGAGTGTTATAAACTGCTTTGGTGTGAGCCGTATTAACCGAGCACGGCAATCTGAAAATTCCAAATACAATAATGTGCATTCAAGTGTTGCGCTGAGCCGTTTTTATGGCGGAGTATTAATTTCCCATTGTGCGAAAGATTGACGATTAAAACGGTAGCGGAATAAACACGGATTAAAACGTCTCGCTCACACGCATCGAGTTCGTATCTCTTCACACAGTTGCCGGTTCTTGTGTACACAAGATATCGAGCAGCACACTCGAGTTCTTTATCAACACTCAAAATTCCACAGTCGGTATTTAAGTCAATTGTAGAACAATAATTGCCACGTTTCTCGTCGATCAACGATTTTTCTACAGATTTTCTTCTTGATCTTCCAAGAACGTCGTCGAAGCGTTCAACTTCATCGAAGCCCGTTTACTTCGAAAAATCCCTATCTCTCCATATACGCGTCGCACAATCAACGTTCCAGCGTGTTGATGGAAAAACAGATACCTCGGTAGGAGAACGCAATTACTAGTTACATAAGGATCTATAATCACTGGGAAACGTGAGCGTAGAACAAGTGGTAATCCAAGTCTTTCGATTGATTTCGTTTCGTCCCGGTGCGAGAATCTGTCGACGCTTCATTCACATTTTACCCTGTTCGCCCATTCACGATTATTAGACCACAGTCAATACAGCAAATACAAAATTATGGTGACTGTGGATTTTTATGCACAGTGGAAATCGCCTGCTTCAGTTGTAAGATTCAAGGGTTGCATAGCCACTTATAGTATTTTAAGAGATACAATTGTTTTTACGTAAATTTGATGACAAACGTGTTGAAATTCTTCTGCGAGCGCTTACGTTTGTTTATATTTTATGTGTCTCTCCTCTGCAGGTTTTAGGAGTTGTTTACCAACGTTTCTATTATGTATCTTTCCGTCCATTTTTAGCATCGGGTTTTTCATGCAATGTGGTTTTGTCCATGGTAATCTTCTAGAATGTTCTTTTCACATGCATTTACAGTGCATCGACGGGAGAATCTTACTACTTGTTGTCGAATAATTTCACATATATCGGTGCGTACTTTTGGAACCAACAGTTTCCCGCCACTATTGGTCCATTGTTCCGGTTAGCTCGTCAGCATTTGTCTGTACTAATGTATTTTATACATAGAGAACAGTAATTTCGAGTCTGTAGTCACTATTTATGTAATTTCGTGTCTATAGTCGCTGTAGTCAATATTTTAATTTCAAGGTTAGGATTTTAAAATATTGGTTGGCGACTAAATTCGCGACCTTTTGTTTCGTAATTGTTTTATTGCATCGTTATAACCTCATTCAGCGATCATTCCTTTTGAACTGTATATCATTGAAAAGCTCTGGATTTTGCGATTAATTTGATATAAAATACTCGTGCTTAAAAAATATATATATAAATGACTTTGTTTGAGAAAATGTAGAGTTCACGAACTCAGTTGCCCACCTATATAATAAATTTCACAATAAATTACTCGTTAAAGATGAGAATATCTATAGTATTTCTACGTCATTTTATATGTTTCTTAGAAATCGGAACCTTTCAGCCTCGGTCTCGCCTACATTAAAGTTATGTAGTGAAAAATATAAATTTATATCGATCTCCTGTCTTGCAATTGATGCGCAAACTTTGTATTCCGCATAAAAATCCGGAGTCTAATCATTACGAATGCTACGATTACCGCGTGACGAGCTGCGTTCTGCTTTTGTCTCGGGCCGTTCTCCTATTACTATTAATACCTACTCTATCGCAGTGAAAAGAATCACGGCAGCTTTTCCGAGTGCATTCATTTCGGGGAGTACTCGAGGCGATTAGTGTATACCTGCAGTGGAAGAACTAAGTAGAGCGAGATCAGTACCAAAGGTGGACAAGTCGCACAAAGTGCGCCGTTTCTTGTTAATCGCTTCATTCAACCGATGCGGTTCAAAGACTCGGGCTCGGCTCTTTTAGTCGCAAGAGATTTTTCCCTTCCGATAGGTAATTCTTCGATAAATGGATTAGCCAAACTCATCAGCAGTGGCGCTGTCGCGCCAGACAGAAAAATTGATATCGCGGAACCGGTGCAAAACCACTTTTATTGCATCTCTCGGCGGGAAACGTGCCAACACACAATCACTGATCCCGCATCCGTGCGATCTTCCCGAGATCCAATTTGTCAACCGATTCCTTCCAACCTGCTGCTTCTCTGCGCTCTATCGATCCCGGCACAGCTTTCGATCGCGGCGCACGCATCCCATCAATATTCAAAGCGTTGAGGCTTCAATAATTCAACATCCGGTTTCGAACGACACATTGCACCTATCGATCTATCGGTTGACACGATCCGTGGAAACGCTTCCTCGAAATTCCCGTCGGATGCCAGTACAGTAGTGCACGGTGAAATTTACATAAAATCGGCACAGGTAAGTTCACACGAGTCGACACAGTGCTGGGTAAAATACTATTTAAAATAGTACGTTTTAGATCAATTTTTAACGATAACGTTAAACAAATACAACTCTTTTCTAACTGAACTCATCGGCGAAAGTAAACACCATTTTACTCTACGTATTCTGCCAATGAATTAGATGTTTCCCGATTGTATTCCGATGGAAATGGAATTTAATGGTCGTCCATATTCTTCATTTATAAGATGGTCATCTACATTTTGCAGTTCTTTTTGCCATCAAAGAATAATGCACCGATGGAGTGCAGCCGTTTCGATCAAACATCACATAACGCTATCGTCAATATGTTCTTCTTACACTTGTATAAAAAGAATACACGACAACGTGTAAGTAAACGTTCAAAGTAGAATCAGTCGTGTAAATAAAAACTTAAGATAAGACCATATAGTTGGGTACCTTAAAATGATTTAGATCCATGGTTTCTTTTGCACTGTTTATCCTTGTATCTTTTGCGTCCATAAGACGCAATAATAAATCAATTGTTTCATATAGAAACATGAAGAAATGTAGAGCGTCCTATTCTTTCTCTCGCATTGCGGAGCCGCGCAGTGGGCTGGATCGAAGATTTTAGTGACATTTTAGTATAACTTCTGAACCTTTAGAGATATCCGAGTGCGGTATGCACGGAAAAATATTTAAAAATTCTATCTATTTAATAACGTATAACAAAATTTTCATTCAGTAGCGTGATTTAACGTTGCATCGACAATAGTTATTTTAATTATATAATACATTTTGTTTATGTTTATTTAATTGATTTTTCCCATGTTTTAAATACGCTCCTCAAAAGAATTAAGGGAACACCTCTGCGAACCCGAAAAATTGCTACCAGTTTACACGATCATAAGTCCGGACAAAATTGCTGTATCGATATCGTTAAACAATGGTTCGAAAGCGTGAAACGTCTAGTTTCAGATGCTCTGTTTCAAATTTTTGCTATGTTGTTTTTTTACAAAGTTATAGCGCGATGAAGACAACATTGACGGTTTTCAAAAATTTTGTGCAATTTTGCCACATCACACGGAGTGATACAATTTTTTTTGATAAATCGCGTTAATATCATTTGGAAGGGCTATCTTTCCTGTGTAAAATGTGTTGTTGTTGATTATTGTGCGATTTTTTTTATTCGAGTTATTCAACATTGATGTAAATGTTGGCTTTACAACTTTAACTGGCTCCAGAAAGCGAAAAAATTATCGTAGAATCTTGTGCAAAAAAGCAATAGAAAGAGCGTTTCTTTTTCATTAAGACACTTCTTTTGTTTTTATATACCAGGTGTTTCTGAAAATATGATTAAAATATGCAAAATTTCCATTTCTCCTTTAACTCGCTATATCTCGGCGAGAAATGATCGCAATACCATGATCCGAAAGTCAGAATGATGCAGAAATTCTGCCGATTCGATTGAGTACCACTTTGTTGATGTTCAACTTTAAATGTTCGGTACAACTACAATTTGCATTTAGTTTTATTAACCCTTAGCACTCGAGTGACGCCTCTGAGGCGACATTAATAATTGCTGTACCATCAATTAAAATATTGTTTACATTATTAGATCTATCGGTATCTAATCGATTACTCAACATTTAAGTATTGTATGAAGTATTACATCAATTTCATGTCTACCAAATTTAAAAAATCATACAGGATAGAAATATTCTAGATCGCAAGAAACGTTTAATTTTCCAGTTAAAATAGCTTCGAGTGTAAAGGGTTAATTCTTCCATTTTTGAGGTCAGTGGATCTAAAATCTTCGATCCAGCCCACTGTGAGCCGTGCTCGAGTCGGTTCCCGAAGGAAAGATGTGCTCGCGAGAATTTCACCGGTGGCTGCCGAGCCGACGTAAATTTAACCGTGCAGTATTGCAATTCCGAGGTCGCGCGGAAAATTAGCGTGACGAGTATCGTCTACAAGTCACCGCAGACAAATAAGCAGTCGAAGATCTCTCTCTCTCTCTTTCTCTCTGCGGCTTGACGTCCCTTTTTTGCCTCCACTTTTCCGTCTCTGTTCGCCGATGACACCTCTCTATCGTTCTGTATCCTTCCATTCTTCGGCTGGTCTGTCCCACTCCGCGGCGAGTCGCGGTTCCCTTCTTCGTTGCACTTGACCACGGTGGAATCCAACGTGCTTCGTCCATCTCGTTCGCCTCTGTATATCTACGGGTCGTTGATATCGCTTTGCCTCGTGTTTTCTCGGATAACGTTATATGGTATACCCGTCGTCATCATCGTCGTCGTTGTCGTCGTCTGCTGCTGCTGCTGCATACGCCACTATGGCGGCGGCGGCTACGTGCGCGACGATAATAATTATTGACAGATGCGACTGACTAATGCGGCCACGCTACGGCGATGTTCGTCTAGCGCGGGCGAACTTTCAGCTTACGCGCTCTCTGCCGATACTTCTCGCCTTCGATCTTCGACACGCCAGCCGAACGGCTCCGGGGGAATCGACGCCGTCTCGATGTAACTTTAACGATCCCATGCATTCCGAGTGCTTTCGGGACTCGACCCCGCTGACCCAACGCGACCCTGGAACTTTCGCGACGTGCGTGCGGACGACTTCGAACTTTGCGCGCGAGCCCGATTCAGAAATAGTCCAACGAAATTCTCGAGCACGATCGACGATCGACGATCGACGATCTCCTCAAGAATTCCAGGCGCGAATTCTGACGGCCGAGGTGGTCGACGTCGACCGCCTAAGCGTCGACCTTTTTGGGAATAGAGTAAACTGTAGGGGAAGAGGTTGGGTTATGAGACGGGTTTTGTTTTTGGTCTGTAACTTTTTGCTTGATGAAGATATCGAAGAGTTTTATATACCGTTGGAAAGGTTTCGTGATTTGATGAACAAGTAAAATTTTATGGCCAATTTTCCGAGGACATGTTTTTTGGTTTCCTGAAAAAGTGGTTGGGTTGCGAGACACTCGGAAAAATCAACTAAAAGTGGTAAAATATAAAGTAAAACCCATGTAACATTATGCAAAAATGAATTTTTATTTATTTTAATGACATTAAAAATGGGGAATTCGGAATGGCGAAGAAAAGTAAAAAAAAGATATAATGAATGGAAGGATTCAATAATGATCTTTCTCTTCGTCATCCAAGTCGCTGTCACAATGTTTGCATGTGAAAAACGAACGTCTGCCCATATCGGCACACTTCAAATGAACATGGCGCTGGCATGTGTCGCATTCGATAGAGTTGGCAGCGGTCAATTTTTTCGGCAAAAACCTTAAACAAATGATGCAAAAGTGTACATCCTCTTCAGATGGTGGTGATTGATTTTTTGCTTTGGGGCGCTTGGCTGGAAACACACACCACAAATCGTGTTCAGCTGCTTTTTTACATTATTTTCCTGTGTGCAATCCACTCCTGGAGTTTGGTCCGTTTCCCTTAACGGTAAAGTGGAAAAAGCATTTCGAAGGGAATACACCCTAATACAACATAATGTAACTTTACGGCAAAACACCAAACCGAAGAGACAACAATTTCACCCACAAAACCCAAATGTAAAGTTAGTTACAGTTACATCGAAAGTTTCGGGTGACCCGAGTCTCAAGAAGCAGCGAAGTTTGCGAACTCGGAAGACTATTTCTCGAGACATTCAGTCGACGATTTTCCAACTCTGAATTTGAATGTGTAGCTTTGCTTCTCCAATACTTACGACAATTCACTGAACTGTGGATTTTATGCAAAACAAAACTGTCTGAATTAATTCCAAAATACTAAAGTGGTATAGACACGTATCTCTGTTACGTTTTTCTTGTATTTCATTCAATCGGCAATTCCCAGCTCTGAATTTTAATACGCGCCTCCGCTACTCCAATGCTTACAACAATTGAAGAACTGTGGATTTTTATGCAAAACAAAATTGTCTGAATTAATTCCAAAATACTGAAGTGGTATAGACCCGTATCTCTGTTATGTTTTTCTTGTATTTCATTCAATCGACAATTCCCAGCTCTGAATTTGAATACGTGGCTCCGCTACTCCAATGCTTACAACAATTGAAGAACTGTGGATTTTTATGCAAAACAAAATTGTCTGAATTAATTCCAAATTACAAAAGCTGTGTGGATTTACATTCTTATTACGTATTCTTACGTTCCTTAAATGTCTTTACTGTATTGCGTTCAATTTGATTAATTTTATTCATTTTTCTCATAAATTCATCAAATTATAACTTTCTTCGCGAAGAAAGCTCCCGTGCGCCAAAATGAAAAAATGGCCGAAACCCATTCATCTGGAAAGCTTGAAGAGCTGAAGCGACCGAAAGACACCATGGTCAAAGAAACCGCATGCGTTGTTCAGCCGCGCACGCGTGCAAGCACGCACTTAGCACGCACAATGCACGCATAATCGGTGGCCCCGGTTTTCAATTCCTCGCCGCACCGCGTGCACTCGCCGAGATGTTTGCGAAAGGTGAACCATATACCCGGGCTAATTACATAATTTCCCGTAACAAGCCTTTTTTCAGCGAGTGTCCTGCGGTTCTAAACCACGTGTCTGACACGCTGACACCCGAGTCACGGAGTAAATAGAAGATTACGGAGAGGAGTTTAACACCTTTCTCGCATTGGCGCGCCACGTGTGATGCAATCCGTGCGGCGGGAGCTCTACAGCCATTCTCCTCTCACAGCATCAAATCGAATTCCTCCCGCGCGCCTCTGTATCCCGGGAAATCGGATTAGCCGCAAACAGCTCTACTAATAACCTCTTTTATACATTTAAACGTGGCGAGGACCATGCACAGGGACGTCGAGATAAAACCAGAAATTTTCCAGTAAGTAAAACGAATATAAACAAAGCAACTGTTGACAAGGTAATTATACAGGGTGTCCATTTGTAAACTTTCAAAAAGTGTAAAACACGTATCCAAGAATTTCGAGGGGAAAGAGGGGGGCAGTATCAGTTTTTGATTTGGGTGGCCTTTTCAAAGTAATTTGAAGGTCAACTCTGTTTTTCAAATGGTATCTTATATTTTTTATTATGGGATATTATTGTACGTAAAAAGACCAGAAGTTTTCGTAGAATACCTTTTTTTATCTGCGCAGTAGCTACCGTTTGAAAACAAAATTGTCCTCTATTGACCTCTTGTTTATGTTGTCTGTCTTTCAATATAAGATTATACTATTATTTACTGTTATTATTATTGTATTTGCATTACTGTATAGAAAACGACGGAGAACATTTTGAGAATTTGTTGTAGTTATAAAGAAATTACAAACTTTCTCGCAGTATACGTATGACTCGTTCTACTTCTCATAAAAAAAGTATCCTACGAAAATTGCTGGTCTTTTTACGTACAATAAGATCCCATAATAAAAAATATAAGTTTCCATTTGAAAAAACAAAGTTGACCTTCAAATTACCTTGAAATCGCCACCCAAATAAAAAACTGATACTGACCCCCTCTTTTCCCCACGAAATCCTTGGACTTACGTTTTACACTTTTTTAATGTCTTTCATACTTATCGAGATATCCGGCTGGAAAGTTTTCAAATGGGCACCCTGTATATACCACCAATCAGAGAACAATTGAGAGACGTTCGTAAGTATATGTAAAAGTTTAGTGTCTTTCAATCGTTCATGCTGACTGACTTATAATCAGTCAGCGGATTTTATGCATTTATAGCAAAAACAAGTAGGTGTAATTTAAAAAAGTCATTCATATTATTTTCAACCTATTAATTTCACTCTAGTTTGATGTAATTCGAAAATTCTTATTTTGCATACAAATCCGTTATCTATTTATAATTATAATAGTTATAATCGCCCGAATTTTTGTGCAATTGTTTGTTCGCCGCTGATGTGTCTAAATAACCAATTTAATGGTTGATAACAAAGTAGTGTTGGTAACACACACCTCATATGACATGTAAAAATGTAAAGAACCAGAAAGGAGACTGAAACTTTTGCATAAATAAAATGGTATAATGGTTACGTATAATCTATAAATCTATGACTGTACCCATCCGATGGACGTTAAACAATGTCAGTGTGCTGGTAACTCGCAGATTGTCAAACGTGTAACAATGATTATGTTCTTCACACATTTAATAATAAATTATATTTCATAAAACCCTCCAATAGATTATTAGACTATGTTGCATTTGCTAATGATATCAGGTTAATCCAGTTCGTTCGTGTAAAACGAATGTTTCAAGTCTTCTTTTTTTAGATCCGACGCCGATAAAAGTCGATGAAAAGCGAGTGATCGAGTATAATTACTTGATACTAAACCTACCGAGCATTAAAATTAACCGATATATATTGCCTTACAAAAATAACAAGAATGAATTTATTGAAATTTCGTGCGATATTTATTATATTATTAATCGATAATATAATAACTAATAAAAAAATCTCTTTTGCTAGGATCCGTCACAAACAGTCCAAATATACATTCTGTTTTTCAAAATAAGTTTCACCAGTTTCTATTCACTATATCTTACAAATAGTAAAATTACAAATAGTAAAATTACAAATAGTAAAATTACAAATAGTAGTTCATTGAAAGTTCATCCTTCCTTGAAAGAGGTGATTCTTGAGCTCATTTGAAGTGACTTTTTCCTTTGCGAAAATATTCTTCGCGGGTTTGTTAAGTAGTTATCGACGAAAAACGCGGACCAATCAGAGCGCGGCTACAGCAGACGGACTCCGCCTCTGCGACAGGTTCCACTGTAGCCGTGTTCTGATTGGTCCGTGTTTTTGTCAATGACACGAAGGCACGGAGAATATTTTCGTAGAAGAAAAAGTTATTTCAAATGACATTAGGAATCGTCTATTTCAAGGATATACAGTGGGTGTAGAAAGTATTCGTACACCTTTTAAAATAAAATAACCTTTTTATAATTGTACCAAACGACCTGATCTTTTATAATCAGTTAGAAGTTCACGATATGACATGCAAGATTTTCAAAAAATTATAACTTACAAGGTTATATGCTAAAATAAAAAAGGCATTTTTTTAAACTTTTTTATTTGGTCCCTTAAAGAAAATTTAAAATATATGTTATGTAAAATCATGTTGTTTGGTACAATTATAAAAAAGTTATTCTATTATAAAAGGTGTACGAATACTTTCTACACCCACTCTACTACATTTTTGGGATACCCTCTAGACATAAGACAAGATGAAGCGAAAGAAGGGGCTGCTATTTGTATAATTTTTAATTTAGAAATGGGAGCAAGAAAACTGCGGACATTTTAGCCCGAAACCCGAACACTTTTAAACATCTCTTAGATTATGTATGCCTGCTATTTTCGATCTGATGGTGCAGCCAGAAAAGAAATATTCTGCAGGAGATTCTACAGTAAGTCGGAAGTATAGAATCAAATTTGCCCACACAACACTTTGCTTTCGAGAAAATAAGCTTTGAGAACTACTTAGGCTCTTAGACTAGTACAATTTGCAATAAGTGGAATCGGCAAGTCCTGACCAGACGCATCAGCGAATAACAAGATTTCATTCCACATTTCCGACATATTTTTACATCTAGATTCGCATATACAGGGTGAGTCGGGAGTTACGGACCAAACTCCAGAAGTGGATTGTACACAGGAAAATAATGTAAAAAAATTCATGTGTTCCTATCCGATTTTCATTTGTTTTCATTCATTTTCATTTTATAGAGTGATTACAATTAAACAAAATTTCATACGTTAACATTTCGGTTATCATATTCATATTTGAATAAATGTTCGAAAATACCGCCATTGACCTCTAAACATTTTCGGCTTCGTCTACGAAGAGCGGCTGTTGTACTCCTGATTGAAAGAATAAAAATTAAAGAAAAAAAATCAAATGAAAATCGGATAAGAACATACGAGTTGTTTCTCCTGGAGTTTGGTCAGTTCCTCTCGACTCACTCTGTATAAATCAAACCACTTTAACCCTCCGTATAATTGCCGGACTGTGCAACGATGCGCAACGTCGAGCATAAATAGAGATTTACAAAAATTAAGTGAAAGAAAGGATAAACGAATATCTCATTAATTAAGACTCGAGAGTTAATCATATCGAATCATAGTATAACAATAAAGTTTTATTCGTTTTGTATTTGTATTAAATTTTTTAATAGCATGTTTACCTAAAGTGCGGCCCGCTGTTACGCGTCATCAAAGTGGCCCGTGAAGCCATTTGGGTTGGCCAGGCCTGGTATAGACTAATGACGTCTATGGCGTTTCGGAGGGTAAACATACGCCATCAAAGGCCAGTTCGTTATTAATTGTCATTGTGCAAAAAACATAGTTTTTCATAGCTTTAAATATGTCGAATTTTGTATCGGAAAAAGACGTTTTGCGGGAAAGTTTAATAACCTTCTTTCATTTGAAGAAAACTGCTGCTGAAAGTGATCGATTGTTGGTTGAAGCTTATAGTGAACATGCTCTAAACCAAAAAACTTGTGAACGATGGTTTAAAATCTTTATAAATGGTGATTCTGATATAAAAGACAAGGAGCGTCCAGGACAGCCGAAAGCGTTTGAAGATGCAGATTTGCTAGCATTATTGGATGAAGACTCAACTCAAACGTTGAAACACTTATCGCTAGCAGAAGCATTACTGGCGATCGATACCGACAACAATAGGTAATAATTGAACCGAGCATTGAAAGAAAATCGACCAGAATACGCCCAACGACACCGTAAAGTCATTTTTTAACGTTACAATGCTCGGCCCCATGTTGAAAAATGTGTAAAAAAACTATTTGGAAAACGTTAAATGGAACGTACGTTCTACCCCACCCGCCGTACTCACTGGACTTTGCCTCTTCGGACTACAACCACTTATTTCCATCGATGTAGCACGGACTTTCAGAACAGCACTTGCATTCTTACGAAAAAGTGAAAAGGCTTGATGAATTCCAAAAACGATTGGCATCCTAAAACGAAAACTTCTTTTGCCGCGGAATCCAATCTTTGACAGAAAGATGGAAAAAATTAATATCTAACGACGACCAATACTTTGATTATTAATGTATATTTATTTTGTTATGGAAATAAACGCTCAAACTTTGCGAAAACATCGACATTATTAACCGAAACACCTATTAACGATTGAAATAATAAAGAAATAAAGAAATAAAGAACGACAAGATTACAAATGTGAAAGATCGTGTAGACTTGAAATGTATTTACATAGTTTTTCGAAAATCAATAATATTCAGTTCCACTACGCGTTTATCTAAGAAGGTCTGCTCTATTATCTGTTAGACAACATTGATAAGAGCAACACTCGCGGAAGAAACTCATTTTTCGGTGCACGAACCATGACCCATTGCGATAATTAATTGTCACAAATATAAACGAGCGAATAAACGAGACTGCGATGATAGCATCGCCTCCGGTTGTTTTTCCAATGATAAAAACCATGGTTATAAATCGACGTCTTGCGGAAATATGGATTTGCTTTCCAACAAGCGTTGTTGCACGGATGGTTGCCCGGGAATTTTGTCGTTAATCGCGCTTGGGTCAAGCCAGACTCGCGATTTTATGCTCGCTCGGATGTGTAATGCTATTGTTACTTAGCGGGCACTTGTTGATATCTGCGCGCCGGAAAATCGACCGCGTTGCATTAGAATCCACTTTTTCAGTGATTCGTATCTCACAACCGAAAATTCCTTCTTCCAATTAAATTATTTATTATCAGTTTCTCATTCATATGGAATTCATTGTTAACGAAGCGTTGTTGCTGCACACGCAAATTACTAATGAGTTTGAAAACTTTAAAGTCACCATTATACTCTGGCGAATCATCATTAAATTTAATTATGCAGAATTAAATGTAGAATAATCGTAGAATTACAGAAATAAAATGTTACCAGAATCATATTTTACATCTCATTAAACAAATGAATCCCCGCGTACGTTTGGCATTTATGACCGATGCAACCACAGTCCGGCTTAAATACATATAATACATGTGAAATCCTGTTCGCTTCTTGACGAACAATGCCAAATGGTATAATAGCGAATGTAATAATTGCCATTGCAGTGTGTCGCGCGGTGATATTACTCTCCCGCGTGGAGATACTGTAATTAAAACTTTCACTTTGACCGTGTATTTCGACAAAGGAACTTCTGAAGAACATCGAAAACTTTTGCGGTGCTTATAAATCATTAGATTCCTTTTTATGGGAAAAGTTGAGTGCGGGGTGTTTTGCGACAAATTACCGGGATATTGCAAAACACGCAACAACACAATGCAGACAATAATCCTTACAAAATTCTAACAGCATAATTCTCAATTGCATTACAAACATTTACACCTTTTTCTTATCACTATTCTTGTAAAATGTTTTATACCTAAGGCTATAACGGACTAGAATAGTTGTCTAAATATCCTTCATATTTTACAACTGGTAAATTTTAAACAACGACGTTTTTTTCATCGTTAACAATATGGGTTTGAAGTAGCATTTTAATAAAAATGGTATCTTCAGACTTCAAAGAATTCAACTTGATTTGTTTCATTATTAAACATTTTTTGCACGATATACAAACCCACGATGACTCGTGATTGGTATTCGTTAATAATAAATAAAGGGTATTAGTACATTATCACTGAAATAAGCAAAACTTTCGTAATTGCAGCTTTCTCTATCTTGTATTCGACGTAATTATTTACAACTGATATAATTGTCGCGTTTGTGAACTAATAAACGCAGGATTTTGCATATACATTTATAATTAAATTTGAGGTGAACACGAGTTGCCTAATAACCGAATATAGCAGAAAACCGAGGTGTACTCCAAAAAACTAATTTTTAAATGAAACAATCGCAGAGCAGAACAATTTCAGAAAGAATGTGCACACGGTGTTCTACATTCGTTTTATTCGAATATTTTTATCAATAAAATCAAAATGTTGCGACAATCTAAGACATTGCAATAAATGCTTTGTTAAATATTTGACCTCGATGTTTGGATATTCGAAATTGAGAATATAAATTGGATGGACCATATAAATGAAAACACCTAAATATCTTCCGTATTTACTTTCTTACGAAAAAATTCCTCAAGACGAAGTTACATCTTTACCACCCCATTACATTTACTCCTTAAAATAGCGTAACTTCATCTTGACGAGTTTTTTCATGGGACAGTAAATACAGAAGATATTTAGGTGTTTCCATTTATATGGTCCACCCTGTATAAAGCCAAATTAATCTTACTTTATTTTTGTAAGTTGAAATTAGTTTACATCGTTTCATGTAAAATTATAGATTAGTTTATTCCATTTCATCTAAATATATAAATTAGTTTACCTACTCCATTTCATGTGAATATATAAATTAGTTTACCTACTCCATTTCATGTAAATATATAAATTAATTTACTTAATTTCTCGTTTCTCATCTTTCACAATCAATGCTTGTTAATATTGCTCTTTAAATCTCTCTCGTCGAATTATGCGTTCTCGCAACAGATTACTCCGAAATACATGGATTTCAACGTATGTACAAGCTAGAGAGAACGATGTTTTATAAACAATTACGCTGTAGCAAATTCCACTCTAATTCATCTCACAATCTCGTCATTAAATCGTCTGTTTATTCTAGCAAAATCGAAGTTGCGCGGAAAGCAAGCAGGCTTAACTTCAAATCCGAGGGCTCTAGTGAGTTTGCAAGCTTAAAATGCGTAAAATGACAAGATTTAATTTATGTAGACTTTGCGCGGTTCTTATTGTGTAAAATGTGCTTTAATAAAAATATTTATTAAATCATTTTTTACGAAAGCACCTTTACAATTTCAATTCGCATCGAACATTAAATTAAATTGGCAAGCTCGATAACCAAGATAACGCGACGCACAGTGGTCCAGGCGGCCGATCTAGCAGTTCATTTGATAAAAAATGACTTGTCTCATATCGGTATTTATTCAATGAATCTACATTACTTTCTAAATGTTCAGCAATGCCGAAAATGTCGTTAATAATGAAACTAAATAAAAATTACAATTAGAACAAGCATGTAAAAATGATTTTCGATCGGAAAAATTACTAATTTTCTTTTGTGAACCCTGCTGAACCTATTTAATGTTTCTAAAAAAACTTTTTTTAATGAAGTGCATTCTTTTATCTTGAAAATGCATACCTCTAATTTAGAATTACAGTTCGTTATTTACCAAATAAGTAATTCTTAATGGACTAATGAAAATTGTTGTAGTTATTATGATAGATATAATAAATTCTTTTAGACAAGGAAATTTATTCCATTATTTTATATAAATGAATTTTTATAATTTCAATAATTGGTAAATATAAAATCGGTTATTTGACCGTGGTAGGTTTAGTGTCAAACTTTAATGTAATTCTTAATGGCCGTCTAAAATCTTGATCAACAGCTAGATCGGCCGCCCGGACTACTGTGCGACAATTTAATCGGGAGAAAAGTCCAAAACAAAAATTACCAAACAGACACCATAAAAGACAGATATGTAGAAAGAGCGCAAAATGAATTCATTTTACGCATAAATTTCAGGTAGCGTAGCTACGAGAAACAAAATATTATATTGAGTTTGCGAGAAAGTAATTTCGGTATTTTAAGGTGAATTAGAACCTAATTTTTTTATTCAAGCAATGAACTTTAATAGATTTTATATTTTCTATTTTGTTCGATGATCTTTTCCCATCTTTCTCATCATTATTTCACCTTAACACATTACCGACCGGTGATTATTGCATAATTTTGAAAATTGTATGGTTCATGGCTAAACATTTTTTAATGAAACCTTCAATAGCAACAGCAATATCCCTTGTGAACTAACAAGTCACCCTCAATAACGTCGTCTAATAGTTTCATTTAAGAATGTAATGTGAACGAGAATATTTCTGTGCCATCTTTTTGTACAGCACAATTATTGAAAATCCTATTAACCCTTAGCACTCGAGCGACGTCTCTGTGGCGCCATTAATAATTGCTGTACCATTATTTAAAATATTATTTACATTATCAGATCTGTCGGTATTACATCAATTTCTATATAACTAATCATATGGAAAATCTATTCCGGTAAAATCAGTTGGATTTTTCATATGTTGTAGCTTATGATCTACCGAACTAAAGATGTAATGGGCACGAAGTTCAATAATGGACAGTTATCGAGTTATAATCAGTCAAACATGACAGATAACTTAGGATTTGCACGACACCAGGCCAATGTTCGTTATTCTTCTGCATCTTTATTAAACACAATATTAAATGCCGCTCAGAGACCACCACAACAAAATCCAAATGAGTAATACATAATAAGGTCATTTTGTATTAATCCACACACGCACGCACGCACACGCACACAAACACACACATAGCAGAGATCGTTTGGAGTCAAAAAATACCCTGGAGCGAAACCCTATTATCTTTGTTTCAAAGATTTTTCCAAAAAATAAATACTTCCAGAAATTTGAGTATTCGGCAGCTCGAATTTGTCATGTTTGACTGATTATAACTCGATAACTGTCTATTATCGAGCTTTGCGCCCATTACATCTTTTGTTTGGTAGATCATAAGCTACAACATATGAAAAATCCAACTGATTTTACCGGGATAGATTTTCCATACGATTAGTGCGGGGTCCTTTAAAAAAAATCATACAGGATGGAAATATTCTAGATCGCAAGAAATGTTTAATTTTCCAGTTAAAATAGCTCCGAGTGCAAAGTGTTAATATGCTTCCGGTAGGTGAAGTGTTAAAATACCGAAATTACTTTCTTGCCGACGAAATAGTTCCGGCCGAACAATTGGCGAGGTGTCCGCGCGTGCGCGACCGCGAGTTGCCGAACGGTAGCGTGAATGGATAGAGAGACGAGCGTTACTCACCTCTCGTGTGAAAACGTCACGGTGCCGGTGTATTCCTCGAACGGGATGTATTTTAACGTCTCCTGTTTGAGGTTACTGGGGTCGCGTGGGCGCAGTCCGCGTCTCTATGTAAACAAAAACACACACGGTGTGGGAGATGGAGAGAGACTTCAAATCGTCCGTCGAATTTCCACGAATGTTCCTCTCATTCACCGTTGACGGCGGGGCAAGAGGGGCGGGAGGAGCAGCGGCACATCACTTGCTTTTTACGAAGCGGTCCTCTTTCGGTCGTGTGATCTCGCCACTGACGCCGCGAGAACGGAACGACGGAACAGAACGGAACCAGAAAAACAAATTACAGTTGCGCGTTCGGGTGAGAGACAGTTGGAAACGCGGCAAAAAAAAGAAATGGCTGGATCGAAACAGAGAAGAGACGATACATACTACGCGGGCAGAGCACGGGGAACCAGAAAGAGTGACAGGGGGCGGGCGGAAGGAATGGAGGGAGGGTGTCGAACAGAGAGAAACCAAGTGGAAAGGAACAGAAAAACGAGACACGAGAAAAGTGGCCAGATAACGAGCACGAGTTTCCTGCACTGGAAGAGTGTACGTGATACGGGAGTCTCACGCGTCAATCACCACAGAGGCGCGCACACACACACGCAAACACGCACGCAGCACGCACGCACGCGCGTACATGTATAAACGAACATCAGGCGCGCACGGGAAATACCGTAGATCTGGCCCGACGATTTCGCCACCTAGCCGGCTCGTCGATGTCCCGTCGTCGTCATCCGCACACAGCAAATCCACCTTTCCCCGCGGCTTTTTCGAACCGTCTCTCCGGACCGCGTGCGCGAGCTACGGATATACATATACATGTATATATTTATCTCACTCTGGTTCTCGGAGTTTCCCGAACGTCACTCGCTCGCGGAAATCTTTTTCCCAGAGAAAGAAGAAGAGGAAGAAGAAGAGAAGAGAAGCGAGATCTTTTTATTTCCCGTTTGTTTCTGCTTCTTTGGATGCGTGGCTGCGTGCGTAGCGCGCGCGTGTAGTGGCTCCGAGTCTCGCGACGACGAGGGAGAGACCGTCCTCTTCCTCCGTCGTGTGTTCCTGCTCAGGATCCGATCGAGCAGCCACTGACCCCACGAGACGACGACGTCGGACCGGAGAAGAGAAAGAGAAAGAACGTGTCTCGTTCCCGAAGGGAGAGAGAAAATGACCGGAGGGAGCGTACGAAAGACGAACGAAGAAAAGCGGGAAGGGGAAACGAAAGAGAGAAGGAATCGGTGAAAGAGATAGAGGAAATGGATAGAGAGCGAAAGAGCCGTGATTGGAAAAGAAAGAGAGCCTCTCTCGGACCCACGGGCTCTCCCGTATTATACACACGGACTCACACAGTTGCTCACGCTCTATCTCTCCTCTCTCTCTCTCTCTCTCTCTCTCTATCTCTATCTCTCTCTCTCTCTCTCCTTTCGGTGGATCTTCTGCCGTGTTGTTTCTCTCGACACGAAATTAAATCGCGCCGGAAAGACACACACGAGTTCGAGTCTGTCCCCGAGCGTAGCACGACGCGTCTCGAACTGATCTCTCTGTATACGTGCACTGTGGTTTTGCTTCACGCGATCAAAACACTGTCGCAATGTCACCTCCTCGATATTTCAGCATATCGTCCCGGCGAGACACAGGTTCGCGCGCACAAACAAAACGTGACAGCACGTCGCGCGCTTGTTTAGAATATACTGAATACATTTTGACCCGAGCGCTCCGTTCAGGCTCGACCAGTGCTGGCGCTTCGCGCGTTCGGCCCTGCTCGGCCACCGTCGCCGCCGATCGGACGCGCTCGCGCTCTACGCACGAGCCAACCACGATGCCCGGCCGACCGCGAACGAAACTCGCGCCCTCGCTCGATTGCAAATTACCTTGCCAGGGACGATGCACCGCGATCCGTGTTTACTGAAATCGTTTCATTTTCCGTTTCGCCGTTTTATACGCTGCGCACCACCGCCTCCCGAAAACCCCCTCTTCCTCCCCGTGCTCGGTGAAATGTTCAAACCTTCCTCCCGCATTGGCGTAATTCGAATTAACCCTAAGAAACTAATCCCGTGTTAGCCGGCTCAGACTAATCTTCGTCGCTTCTACTACGCTCTATTCTGTCTAATACCGTACCTACCGGGGACGGATTAATCATTTTTCATTGCTATACAGGCTGTACTTTATGGGTAAAATAGTACTTTAAATAGTGACAGGAAAAAGAGGAAGAAAGCGTGACGATAGTAGCAAGACTGAGGTGCGGCAACGAAGAAAGGGCAAAAAAATTCTGGGAAAAAGAAGGGAAGAAAGTATGCAGGATGTGCAGAGGAGAGGAGGAGACTATTTTTACTATGACATATACTGCAGTTAACAAATATATTCAATAAATTTCCATGTGAAAACACCGTTACAATTTCAAGAGTTGTCAGATAAAAATAAGAAGATCCAATTTATTTATATTTTGTGCGATTTTTACTATAATATATATACTGGAGTCAAAAAATATATTCAATAAATTTCCATGTGAAAACACCGTTACAATTTCAACAATTGTCAGATAAAAATAACAAGATCTTTATTTATATTTTGTGCGATTTTTACTATATGTACTGGAGTCAAAAAATATATTCAATAAATTTCCATGTGAAAACACCTTTACAATTTCAAGAATTGTCAGATAAAAATAACGAGATCTTTATTTATATTTTGTGCGATTTTTACTATAATATGTACTGGAGTCAAAAAATATATTCAATAAATTTCCGTGTGAAAACACCTTTACAATTTCAAGAATTGTCAAATAAAAAATCTAAAAGGTTTAGTGATCAAGCATGCGTACATTTTATATAAAAAATGTATTATTAAAAAGATATTAAACCGTCATGCTTATGCTTGAAAATCGAAAATACAAATTTCAATTTACGTATTATAATCATGGATATTGTCCTTGTTCTAAATAAATTACAAGAAATTAACTTGGGATGGTAGTTACTTATAAACGATCTTTTCGAATGCAGAAAAATAGTTACAAATAATATGCACGCATTGGTAACCTAGCGATGTTATTCTAGTATCTGTTCAATCTGAAAATCTACCTAAGAATTGAATACTTTAGCGCGGGATCAGAGTCGCGATTCTCTAGAACGAAACTATGGAAATGTTTCCAGCTATACTTGAACAAACTGCATGTGCAACTGATCGAACCGCTGGAAGACAGGTCTTTATCGGTTTCTTTGTCCAATCTACGAGAACGGTTTCCAGCGATTTCATTACCCAGCCAAGATTGAAAAGCCCTTGCGGCACAGTGGAAACAATGCATCATAGGCAGGTGCCAGGCGTAGAAGCGCGGAGTGGAAGGGAATCGGGAACGACAGTAAAGAATGCTGGTGTCCTTTGCATGAATGTTGCCGTCCAAATGCTGCAAGCTTATCGAAACCTCTAAGACGTGTGTCACTTTACCAATACTACATCCTTGCGCTACGTGAATCGAGACTTGTAGCAAGTTGTGACGCGAACTTGTACGCGTAACGCGAACACCGAACTACATGAATTATTAACTCTTACTCGGTCACGCGAGATCTAGGAAATACTTTTATCATTTATCTAGCGATTTTCACAATTCTCAGAATATCCATGCCTAGCAAGAGTGGAGTACCTTATTTCAACACATTATCGACCGGTGATTATTGCATAATTTTGAAAACTCTATGGTACATGGCTAAACACTTTTTAATGAAACCTTCAATAGCAACAGCAATTTTCATTGTGAACTAACAAGTCACCCTCAATAACGGCATCTAATAGTTTTCTTTAAGATTACAATGCAAGAGAAAATTTCTAATCCTATTAAATATCCTATTAATAGGCTTCCAGTAGGTAAAGTATTAATAGTCAGCCTTCCTGAAGCTAAATTGCTTAAAAATATTGTATTAATAATAATAATAATAATACTTGAAGTGACTGACTACCGGCTCTAAAGCTCGTGTAATGTATGAAAAATAATGAACCGACTCTAAAAATTTAGATTGCAGACTTTAATAAAACTTGTAGTCAAGAAAATGGCTGACTATTGAAACCATTGCTCAACGTGTCAGCACAAAAGAATAACTGTTTAAGCATTTCGTTCTTCCGGACCGTTCCTAAAAAGGCAGCCGAAACTCACGCATCGACTAATTGATAAGTCTGCGTGTGCATGATCGATTAGCACGTTCTAATTTTACAATTTCATGAAACATTCAACAGCGCAATGTGAGCGTAATATATAATGACTGTCATTAGATAGCTAGACTTCCTTGGTACCGAAAAAATCCTATCAAGAATTCTAATGGCGTCGCGTACGAACGCGTAAGCCCCCCCCCGCCTCTGGCCAACGATATCACCCGGCAAAGCAATCCAACAGCAGTATCGAAGAGCATTGTGGAACATATACTTTCGCATGTATGCATTATGCAAATTGATTCCATCGATTGGCCGGTGGACCCTACACACGCGTAGGCGCAGACTTCTCGCGCGGTTCAGCGACGCTACTCTAGCTTCTGCTCCCGACAACACAACTATCCAGGGACTTCGATTTACCAGGCAATTTCGAGAAAATGGCATCGTTTTCAACCGGAGGCGAGAAACCTAGAAATAGTCGCTCGCAAAATTACTTTCCGATTACTTCTGTACTGCGATTGCCACTATTAGCTTGCTAATTAACGTCGTCTCGATATTTTTCTTCCATTTTCCCATATTCGAAACAGGTTCAATCCACGAGGTGTACATAAAGATAAGCGACAACATGGAACGCAACTTTACTTCAATAACCTCAATCTTTTGTTTTTACATTTCATGATCGGACTGCGGATTTTATGCATTTATTCCAGAAATTAAATTATTTCGGACAATTTCAAATTATTGTGGAAGGAAACAAAGTTTTATGTATCTTCTAGTACGAGTTTGCATAACAGTTAATACGACGTTCGAATTAGTTCCTCCGATGGATTTTTCCTTGTTCCAATACATTTATGAATACATGTTTACTGAATATACGATAATATTTTGCTCGTCTTATCGACGGTTCAGTAACAAATTGGAATGCAAGATGTCAGTTATCTTTTTCGAAAACGTTTTATTCTTAAGGAAATTAGTAGGTATATCATAAAACAGTAAAGATATTTCACGACCTTAACACTAGATTTACGGGACTCGTCAAAATGACTTTGCGATTATTAAGATTGTAAAAGTGCTTTCCTGAGGAATTATTTACCAAATTTATTTCTTTGGGTATATATTAATGGAAAAATAGCCGAAAATTTGGATAGACACATCCTTGTTATATTTATAAAGTAATGTAAAATAGTTATTTCTACAGCTCCGGAAGTCAAACGCGAATAAAGAATTCGATCCTATTATTTGTAATTTGTCAAAATTATTAAAAGAAGAAATACTTGTCCCTACAGTTCCACAAAATATTTGTGTTGCATCTGTCGTAAGCTACAAGGGCCACATGTTTTCCTTTTTCTAATCATTTGCAGAAGCTAGAAAGTAATAAATTGGTATACTATCCAATTCTTTTGATGGTTATACTGTTTCAAATTGCAGTTACTAATTTTTGTCATAAAATTCGTAGCCCACTGATTATGTATCGTATGTAATTCTGTATGACTCAATGCAGCAGGTGTTTTGCGAATATTTTCAAATTTTTGCTGTTTCCCTCTTCCATACAATAATGGTACACCGGTTATGATGTTGCAGTCTATAAAGTATGTTATGACTCCATCGTAACTTGACTTTTACTATCTCGGTAACGTCGCGAGTTCTCATATCAAATGTGCCAGTGTTGCGGCAAAAAATTCAGCGGGGATTAGTTGAGATACTGCGGAAGGATTCGTATATTTCTAGATTAAGAGACACGTTACGCTTTCGATTATCATGAAACGTGACGTACCTCTTATACACCACCCGAGAGAGACACTATCTACCTCCGCCGTTCGTAAAATAAAAGATAAAAAGATAATCTTCGCGTGGACGTATCGGAGCATAGTCGGTTTGCAGTAATCCAGATAACACTTCTTTTCAAATCGACTCGGTTCTAGCTGCTATCGAAGCGGCTGGTGCACGTATTCGCGAGCCACATGATAAACCAACCAATATTTTCTTCGGGTTTACAGACGATTAACGATCTCTGTAATTATCTTAAAAGGTTTCTTCGTGGGAGTAATCGAAGGACCGATTATCGTGTACCGCCCATGGCGACGTTGCTCTTCTCTCTCAATAGTACGGTGCAATTAAAGTAAATGGGCGAAGAATAGAGTAAATAGACGGGAAACGCGTGTAAAACGCGCAAGAATAGCCGAGCAAACCATTCGCATTTCGGCGATGATTAAAAACATTCTATAGGGTGACTAGTCACTAGCGAGTAAACAATAAATTCAACGTGTTCCTTTTGGCTCGTAAAAATAGCAAAAATTTACACGCTGCTGTATTACACGAATGCCTGTTAAACGGTAAATGGACAAACCATTCAAAACATGCTGTTTTATTTGTTGCATTTATTATTCGTGAACGAAAAATTATTCCGGTCATAATTAAATTCGTTCAACTTACAGCCTTCGATTAATATAGCAATATGAGATGTGTGACTATTGATATTTTCTCGTTGTATGATTAAAAAAGTTTATTTGTTATATATTTTTCCGAAAACGATTTTACCACACGTGAGTCGTCGCGAAATTACTGGTTAAAGATGGCGACTCGCTCCATGCTGGACGAAAAGGAACGTCGATGCCACAGTTTCCTCTCTTGCCTCTATTATCGTACGAAATAATGTTCCGTTTACTAGCTGTTAATACTCGCGCATCAAGAAAATAATTGAGAACGACCTAGAAATTAATCTCACAAAACGGTAGACGGTCATTACATATCGCGTAAATGCCACATAAGAAATTATACAGCCACATCACTGATTCTTATCATACATTTCATTCCATCCAGGATACAGAAAAAAAGAAGTCGGTCAAAGACGATTTATCGGTTGCCCAAGAGCGAAGTATAGTGATAATGAATGTCCATTCTCGCGAGCAGTAAACTGTATACAATCACAGAATACCTCGTCTGTGATCGAGTGCACCGGAAAATACGATGTGCGCCTTCGAAAATTATACACTTTGCTGTCTGTAATACCAACATTGTTGGAAATGTACTATCACGCCTTACGCCATCGACCAAATACTGTTAAAGACTGCCAGCCTTACGGGATATCGTGTCACTCGAATAATTCGGTGTCTTCTTACGCTCTCTAGGATATTTTGTGGCTGGAGTAAGAAACAGAAGGGCACTGAGGAGATTCTCGTCGGTAAGAAGGCGAATGAATTAAAATATTGGAAGCAAAAACTAATAACAAGGTCAAAAAAATTCTTAGAAATATTGTACGTAAAATTTAGAAAAATTAAGAATTCCTGTTACAAATTTTATGAGATGCCTGAATTTGTAATTTAAAAATATTTCACAAACGAGCCGATATGGATTATATCCTTACACTTTTTTTATACCTGAAAACCTGCAACCACCGCGTTCCGACAACTTCAACCCTGACAGATGGACAACAAGTGTGACAGACCCACCGAATCAGATCGATGGGATCATAAATACATCCACACATACCTTTCTATTATATATATATAGATAAGCTGTTTTCTCAGAATTTAATAAAACATCGACTCTCTCATCACTTATTCCTCGGTTTGTAGCTGTAGCATAGATCTGGATGTACTATATGAATTTTTTGTGACCGCGTCGGTAGTGCCGAACGTATATGCACGTGCGTATAAAAAAGGACAGCACATGTAAACATGGACCGCGTGGCTGGAAACTTGCTGCGTACCGTCAATTAAACCACTGAATACAGATGAAATTATATCGTGTTTTTTTACTATGTCGTGATTTTACAGTACCCTCATTAAGCTAAATAGCAATTAGGTACTTGAACCTTTCTTTTTTGTTACGCATAGTTATAGAGTTTATAGACGGTATACATAATACATATATAGTGTGTTTTCGGTTGTGCCGATCCCAATTTGGGGGTAACCGCCCATCATCGGCAACAGTCGCCGATCTTCGATGACATTTGGTCGCAAGGACCGCGGGTTCATTCGAATTACAAAAGTCAAAGTAGACGCACGTACTTACGTTTTCTCCGAGCCACCTACCTAACCTTGTCATCTGCGTTTCTCGTGACCGGGACGCAGAAAATATACGACGCAACGTAGGGACCGTTAAATGGTATGTATCGTTTCCGTGTTGCATCATTCGAGAAATTAAGATTACTTAACGTAATTTTTTAAAATTAATTCTGTGTTCAAGCTAGTTCTTTATTTTTTATTGATTCAAATCGTGTTGCCTCGAATCGTGTTGCCTTCTCGCGATAATTTACTTTTGTTGTGACGATCGTTTATACATATTTGAATTCGTATCGTGCTACAGAAATCGAGTTTATTTAATATCCGTTCAAATTAATTTTGATTTTCTATTCAAATTGAATTATTTATTTATTATTAATTCTGATTTAGTTTCTGACTGTTTGTAAATTGATATTATTCAATTTGTTCTTTCTGTTACAGATTCCGAGGGAAAAAGTATTCATGGATCGACAAATCATATAGATAGCCAAGATCGACACTACGTTGCTTTCGATAATCGAAGTGAAACGTAGAGTGTCATGGCGCCCTTTCTTCAAGCAGGAGAGAACGTGAGTATGAGTGCAACTTACATTTCCAATTATACTGTGTTATTGAACATCTTTCTTAATACCATTAATAAACAACTAATAAATGTTTGAACTTCAAATATTTATTTCCTATTAATTCGCGGATTTACTCTTGTGTCATAATGGTCAATTGTATTTGAATACGAGTCGTGCGATAGAAATCAAGTTTATTTAATTTCCGTTAAAATTAATTTTGATTTCCCATCAAATTGAATTATTTATTTATTATTAATTCTGAGTTAATTTCTGACTGTTCGTGAATTGCTATTAATCAATTTGTTCTTTCTGTTACAGATTCCGAGGGAAAAAGTATTCATGGATCGACAAATCATATACATAACCAAGATCGATACTACGTTGCTTTCGATAATCGAAGCGAAACGTAGAGTGTCATAGCGCCCTTTCTTCAAGCAGGAGAGGACGTGAAGGTGAGTGCAACTTATATTTCCAATTATACTGTGTTATTGAACATCTTTATCATAACATCGATGAAAAATTAATAAATACTCAATTTGTACTATTTATTTCCTATTCATTCATGGATTTACTCTTGTGTCGCGATAATCAATTGTATTTGAATTATTCATGTCGTGCGATAGAAATCGAGTTTATTTAATTTTCGTTAAAATTAATTTTGATTTTCCATCAAATTGAATTATTTATTTATTATTAATTCTGAGTTAGTTTCTGACTGTTCGTGAATTGATCAAAATCAATTTGTTCTGTCTGTTACAGACTACGAGGGAAAAAGTATTCATGTATCGACAAATCATATACATAACCAAGATCGATACTACGTTGCTTTCGATAATCGGAAGCGAAACGTAGAGTGTCATGGCGCACTTTCTTCAAGCAGGAGAGGACGAAATCGTGAGTACCAATTATCTTTCCAATTAAACTGTGTTACTGAATATTTTTTTTTCCAAACTACTAATGATCAATTAATAAATAATTAACTTGAACTATTTATTTTCTATTAACTCGGATTTAGTCTTCGATGATCGTTGGTTTGAATTTAAATAAATTTGTTGTTTCTGTTACAGAGCCCTAAGGCTACTGAATACTTCGATGCTGTCAATCTGGATGTATGAACATACACGACATCGATAGCTGAGATCGAGGGCAACGTGTCATGCTTTCTTCAAGGCGAAGGGAATGTAAGCACCAAGATATCCTCAAAATTAATTTTTATTATTGAACATTTCCTTTCAAAATTGCCATTTTTTAAATTCTTCGAATAGGAGGGGACGTGTGCGTGAGTACCAATTATCCTTAGAATTAAACTGTGTTATTGAATATCTTTTATTTTCTTAAGCTAGTAATGAAACTTAATAAATATTCAACTAAAATTATATATTTTCTATTAATTCGGATTTACTCTTGTGTCGCGACAAAATACGTAATTGTATTTGAATTCGCGATAGACATAAAGGTTATTTAATTAATGTTGAAATTAATTTTGATTTTCAATTCAAATTGAATGATTTATACATTATCCATTCGGATTTTGTTTCCGACTGTTGGTCGATTGAAATTAATGAATATGCTCTTCTTGTTACAGATTCGTTCGGTCGATACGATTCGACAATCGAGATCGTGACGCAGGGGGGGCGTGATTTCTTGAAGCAGGAAAAACGTGAGCCTGAGTACCAGTTATCTTTCCAATTAAACTGGGTCAATGAATATCTTTTTTTTCAAACTATTAATGAACAATTAATAAATATTTAACTTAACCTATTTATTTTCTATTAATTCGGATTTATTCTTCGACGGTCGATCGATTGAGATTAAACGAATTAGTGCTTTCCGTTACAGAGCCCTAAGGATACCGAATACTTCGAAGCTGCCAACCTGGATGCCCGAGGCTACCTACCTTGATGAACGAAAACGACATCGATAGCTGAGATCGAGGGCAACGTGTCGTGCTTTCTTCAAACGGGAGAGAATGTAAGCACCAAGATATCCTAACAATTAATTTTTATTATTGAACATTTCCTTTCAAAGTTTTAACGAGAAATTGTACTGCCTGCACTTTTCACGTGCAAAATCATTTAAATTAAATTGAAATCTTTTTACCTACCAATGGAATTGTTCGAATCGATTTTAATATCTTTTTGTTTTATCTTTTGATTTCAGGACTCTAACGCAGTTTCTCATGCCCCCAACAAGTAGTGAGTGTTTAAACAAAAGTCTTTTTTATTACTCTATTTCTTTGGTAGATTATTTTGACGAGTACAGCGACCGTGAGAACGCCAGGCGTTCCTGCGGGTAGTAATCTGTTTCCTAGCTAGGTAGGGTCTTTTTGTACGTCGCGTTTTTTTTAAACTAATAATTTCAATAATTGAATCTCCAACTTACGAGAAGATAAAAGTCTTCCGTAATTTGGTGTACTATTATATACCAGAGTCGCTTTTTATCATGAAGATAATTGTTTCGCATTTTAAAATTATTTTGAATTCCACGAAAGCAGTGATACCACGTACAAAAAGATGATTCGCGACGGATAGATTCTTGAGGCAAAGCAGATTAATCTGTATTACTTTCACGATTACTTCACATTTAGTAAAGTACTTGTTTCATTATTTTGAAAGTTTGCTATGCCGAAAGGGTCATCCGAGGGTTAATAAATATTTTCATAAAGATTCAGAACAAATAAATCAATGAAATGGATATCATTTACTAAAATCTTTTTTAGTCTCTTTTTGCTCGACAATTAAATAATCTTTAGCCTTTTCAATAATTAAATAGTTTATTTGTAAATTGAGATAAAATTTTGAAATGAAAGTAGAGTCATTTTGCAATAATAGAAGAACATTAGCCGGTACAAAATCTAACGGATTCTTTTAGTTAGGTTTTTCAGGATATTGAGATTCCCTGTTCGTTCCTCAAATCCTCTCGCGTGCCCAGGTGCTACTCGGGAGGGTGAGAGCAACGGGCACATGGAATATTGTTTTTTAATCACATGTGTGGCGACTGACAATGGTTAGTGTATCGTGCACGATGTATTTTCCACTTGTGTGTGTGTGTTGTTAGGAAGTGAAATTGCGTCGGTTGTTTAAACTAAATTCGGTAGCACATACTCCTGTCGATCTGTGACATGCTACGTGGATCTTCGTGGAATATGCGCGCGCGTTGCTTTATCAATTCATTAATAATAATGTGCAGTATTCTGAATTACTTGTTACTTAATTCATTGTGAAATGAGATGTTCTTTCGATTTATTGACTTATATCGCAATGATCACTGCCATTGTCAGTCGATTTCAGGAAAACTGGTACGTACCTTAGAGTGTGCTTGTGATTCGAACGTTAGGGTGACGGAGGCGTCCCGGGACGTTCTCTCTAGGTGTTAGGATATTGCACCCTGGCGTCGGTGTGGAGATCGAGTTGCGAATGTGTTGGAGAGCTTGTGTCTTTTGCCATTTTTTAAATATAGGGCTAAGTAGGTAGGTAGCTTAACTTCTTGGTGTGATTTTTTATTCTAAGTAGGTTAGGGCCGGGGCTGGCTACCGCTTTCTCTTTCGGGTAGGCCGCGATTCGTACGGTAGTCAATCACTGGGAGAGCTCGAAGATTTGTCTCGAAGATAGAACGAACGAGGCATGACGTTCGAATTGATGCTTCGTGCTCTATTCTTCCTGCTCGTGTAGCTTTTCGCGGACGCGGACGTGGACGCGCGGGAATTAGGGCTTCGAAACGTTGCGCACCTGCTCGATCGCACCAGCGGAACGATCGGTTTCTCTCGAAACTAGTTATTCGTTTCGGTAGTCATCGACCGATTTCACTGCGAGCACGTTTAGGGTTTCAGATGTTTGGTGGACTGCCGAAGAAACAGAAGAGGCTATATGCCGAAGTGGCCCCGACAAACTGTCGCTCAAGAGGGCAACTACAATGGCCTCGCATCTTCGGATGCGAAGTCATTTCATTCGTTACTACCTTGTCACTGTACTCGTCTGTAGAAATAGTAGTAGTAGAAGTAGTTAGTTATACACATGGGCAGGCCTCGCCGCCCCAACGATCAGCGGAGATGGGCACGTCCGCGATTTGCAGTAGCGTTGCGAAAAAACCACGCGTGTTGCATTAGTCGTTTATGAACAGAGATCGGAATTAGTGTTGCGGAAATACTCGCGACTTCCATAAATTTCAATATAGATTGTTTAAAGTTTAGCGTTGCAAGTGAAATAGTCGCGATTCAAATTACAGTTGATTTTGATTGCTGCTTGAAGTAATATTTAAGAAACATCAATTTTATAAGAGTTTAAAGTTTGCATAGTTGTTTTTCACAAAATGTAAAATAGTCTACCGAATCCTCTGTTCGTTGAATTAGCGTTGCGCAGCAAAAGGATCGCGTTTGCGTTCGATTCGTTCGACATTTCAGACGCCCATGCTCCAGCTGCAACGGACCAGTGAACAAGTGGTCGCAGTTAACACGGCTGTGGGTGTGGTGTAGGCATTCGCGATTTCGAGTAGAGTTGCGAAAGAATCACAACGCGTTGAATTAGCGTAGCGTTTTTGAAAATCGAAATTGAAGTAGGGAATGTTTGGGACGAGATTAGTGAAGATTTACACCTACTCTTCAAGTAGAGTAGATCTTTTTTTTTTCTCGCAGCACATGACCGCGTTTCACCATCTCTGGCTGATAAAGCCAGCATTACTAGACTTCGGTCTATACTCGAAGCGGCCAGCTCGTGGAGTGTATACTCGCGAGTTGGAATAACGTTTTGAGCGAAGGTGCGCATCTGTCCTGGCGTTACGACGACCAGGCAGGTGGATGGTGTCATAGCGTTTGGATCCGGGGTTGATCCTATTGGCCTGGAAACCCAGTCGCTAGCTTCTGCTTCATTTCGATTAAAATAGGATTAGCTTAGTTACCGTTTTTACAAAGGCAAAGAGAGATAGAGTTTGCCATTCTTATTGCATGCCGCGAATTAATTAATAGACCGAGAAACACAATCTCTGCGTGAGGAATTAGCGTTGCGAGAATTTGTTGTCGCGGTTGTCTTAGTGTCGCGAAAAGTACCAACGCGTTGTCTTAAGGCGGGGGATTAAAGTACACGCATATTGGAAAACGCACGTAAAAGATCGGATTCAATTATAAGAGTCGCGACCTCGTATTAGAGAAATAAGTAGACGACTGACATTGCAGGATCAGTCGCCCACGGAGCATACGAACATTTTTCCGAGACACTTTATGGATAACCAAATGTATTTGGATATTACTTTAGTTTTTGCTACCGTAAAAATGTGGAGCATATGCCCACCGGACCACTACGTAGAGAAGAAACGTATTGGTACGTTCTCGGGCCAAGTTGCCGTAAACACTTCGCGCAAAATCACGGTGCACGTTACTACGTTCAACCCCCCGCGGTGTGCAATAACACACAACTCGTTTGACGTTCCAGCAATGGAACAAGTGTTTCCACTGTTGTTCGATAATACCGTACGCAAAAAGAAGACGTATTAAGTTACGTCACCTGTGGCGGTATGCACGACAATGTCATGGTGACCATTGTATTAGCATCTAACGCGGTGCAAGCCATGGTGTTGGGGCGTGACTTACGATGGCGGAAAACACTGTAGTTTACCTGAACGTAGCGACGTGTGCCTTTAACCATTTGATGGTGTGTGAGCGCTAAATGCAGGGAACGTACCACTACGTTTCACCAGCATGTATATTTTTTGGACTAACTCCCCACAACGTAGTGGTTCGATCGCGTTAGTAAGACATACACGATGTGTATGTAAAGCGTATCGAACGCCTTGTCGGCCCGTAAGGTAAAAGACGAGGTATCTTTACGTTTAGTGCAGTAGCTTCGTTTACGGAATACTTGCTCCCCTTCATATGAAGAATATTTTACATAAAACATTTTTTCATATTCCTGCTGGTTTCCGTAATAATTGACTGTCTCAAGATAAATGGACCATCCTGTATATGTATTATTCAAGCTGCTTCACTCGGGGTGCGAACACTGTCATATACGAGGTGCACAAATGTCCCATCATTTTGTCCGGAACTGTAAATGAACAATCTGTTCGATCCTAGTGTATGCCGTTCCTGTTTTCGCTCCTCCTTTCGCTCCTCCTTTCGCTCCTCCTTTCGTGATGAGAAAGCGGAATAAGTTTCGTAATCGGAATCAGAGAGGATAGGAGAGTGCTCACGCCCGGGTATAAGTTGCCACCACTTTTTAGCACGCTCACACTTAGCACAGAACAGATCCCGCACCCACGGTAGAGCCACTTTCCCACGAAACAGAGACACCGACGAGATACTATTAAAAACTACTAGCACAGACGAGGTATAGGATCTTATACCTCGTCTGTGATACAATTATCTAGTGGTAATACGCGGTTGTCGTCAGTGAGATTAGCCGGTATTTTTTTTCGAAAAATTTCGTCAGCTCGTCATCAAATAGCGAAATTATATAACTGTACGGCTGCGCTTTACGAAACATGACATTATAAAAAACTGTTGGACTGAGAGTTTATTTTTTTTAACTAATTGAAACATTGATACCTCATTTTGTTATCGAACAAATCAAGTAAGCAATGGCACCGAATACTGTCAGCTCTTGTACTATTCAGCAACATAGGCAAGTGGACATAGGTGGACGCGGGGATAACGTAGAACTTACAGTGATCTGATATACCACATCGCTAAAAGTTCCACCACCGACGAGAATAGAATCAAAATAGTGCCAAAACGTCGTCTGAAATTTGGCGGAGAATGTAACATACTATAATATAATATAATATAATATAATACTATAGTATAGAAGTTGAACCCGAAATCTCGGGTTCGGGTCGGGTCGGGAATCCTCGGCCGAGTACGACCGGTAATTGAAAGTACATACTTTTTCGTTTCTGCATACAAGCGCAATTCTATGTAACTCGAAATTATGATTTTAATAAGTTTATTTGTATGGCTTATAAATTTTTCGAAGCTCAACATTTCAATGTTGTGATTTTCCAGCTCAGGGAAAAGCTTATAATTTTCAACGACCTGCTGAAAATCCCGAGCGGCTAGAATAGCTGGAAAGTTTAATTCAACAGGTGGTGTTCCAGAATTTGCATTGCATGCCCGACGGAAAAGGGACTCTGCGGTCAGACAAATGTGCACAACACTTCTCGACGGAATTAATAGGTAACCGCGCGCAATATACATATAGCTGCAATATAAGCAGTAGGATTTTTTTTATGAATTGAAATCTTATCCTTGTCCATTTCTTCGCAAGCCCCACTAGGCATTCAATGCATTTAATTTTTTTCTTTTTTTTTAATTGATAATATTGCCCAGCCAGAAATGTATCCAATATCCTGCTGAGAAAATTCATTAATATGTGGTGATTGCGCCCACGAAAAATTCAAAAATTCACTGATTTCGGTAAAGTTTGAATTATTTGTTGAGTTATAAAGTCCGTATTTTTTCCGCTACTGTTGCTGTATAGACCTCATCATAAATGTTCAGATCATATCGATCAAATCTGGCACGTTTTTTCTTGCTTTCACTTGACGACTATTGATTTCCCGTATTGATAGAAATATCGTGACGTATTAATAGTCGCTTCTATGCAGAAACGAATTGAGTAACTGTAGGATTCAACAAAAATAAAAAAGGCATTTTTTAAAACTTTTTTATTTGAGCCCTTAAAGAAAATTTAAAATATATATACATTTCTCTAGTGCTCACAAGCATACCTCGTATTCAATACTGTTCCTCAAGCTCCGAATTACAATTGTAATCCTGCTATATATTCTACTACGTCGTTTACGTAGTTAAATAAACTATTTGATAAAATTAATGATGTAATAAAATAATTGTGTTCGTTATGAACTTCTTCGAGCGATTCGTCATTTTCTGAAGCTTCTTTTAGAGAACTATCGATAGTTTTTATTCTATTTTCTTTTGAACCACTTCTAGCGAAAATAATAGTTGGTATTTGCTCGATACAATTAGCTTGTAAGGAGCCAGTGACCCCAGTATGAATTAGCAATTTTTTTTTGTATGCTGCTTGAAAATGTTTTGAGGTAGGATTATTGTTATGTCGTCCCATAGTTCTTACAGCACTGAAAAATACTTCAAGATGATCTTGAGAACACTTGTACGCTAATAAATATTGCAATTTCTTGTTTGCTTTGTTATCTACATATTAATTGAATATATGCACGAGGGATCATAAACTGCGGTTATAAATCCAAGAACACCAGTTTTATTTCGACCCAAGTGCAATGGATCTCTGTTTGGTCCATATATATTAACGAAGTGATATATTTGATCACTTCGTTGATTCTGATGAAAATTGAAGTTTTATTATACTGCTGTATACCAGCTTTGAAACATTTTGTGAAAATTTAATAATTAGTATATAAACAAATTTGTATACATTATTTGTACAGCATAAAAATGTATTTAAATAATTGCTTAAATAATAAATACGTATTTAAATAGTGAATACACAAATAAATTTGTAAACATTATAAAATATTATTTATTTAAAAAATGGTTATAAAAACATTAAATAATAATTCAAATAATACATAATAATACAAATTTTTGTAATTATTTGTTGAAAATGTTGATTTGTATAACATAATAAAAAGTCATCGAAATCAGTATAGAGGTAGAGATATCAATAATTGCCCGATTATGCCGAACAATTTTTGTGTTTTGTTATACACGTGTTAATTTACGGTCGCCCCGTGATATAGTTTCTTGCATACATTGTATGTTCTTCGGCCGAACAGAATACAGAATAACAGGACCGAATCATAACCGAAATTCAGCTCGGGTAGTAATAATTCTAGTAGCCAGTTCGGTGATCTCATGAGATGCTTGGACACCCGGGTACCCGGATACTTGGCTGTCTCATGAGATACCGGGTACCCGGGCACTCGGTTATCTCATGAGATACCCGGGTATTTTTGCTTTACCCGGGTGTCTCATGGGTACCCGAGTACTCGGATATCTCATATACTCGGGTAAAGGTGCTAGCTCTAGTTTTCACAACTAGGCTGAGGATGATTCTACATGTAAAAATAAGTCGAAAATCAGGAATAACATTTTGTCGTTTCAGGCATGGTTTTCGAGAGAAACGATTTCGGAAATGTGGCAAATGTACGCGCCATTCATGGGTGCGTACAAATGGACGCGTCAGATCATGACCGATCTAGTAGTCCTACCTATCGTTAACGCAATTTATTAAAAATACTAGTGCTTCCTTAGCTTCTACTGGAGTACCACTTTGATCATCCGTGCCGATGTCCACATACCTGCAATGTAGAATACCTGTATGTATTATTATAAACCTCATTGACAACAAATCATTATTATGATTTTGTAGTGTGTAAAAGTACATAGACTTGAAATATATTCTTAAAACTGCCCCAACAAAGTTTTCACCATCCTACTCAATCTTCTTATGGATTGCCATTTCATCAAGCATTAATGCACAAACACATGCTCTGCCTTCAGCTTCACACTTTTTAACCTTAATTCTTAAAGTGTTCATAGATTCTGTATTAAAGGCAGATTTATATTTTGAAATGTGTGCCTGACATAATTATAAGCCTCTGGTGAATAAAAATTCAATGCGAGTGCAAGTTTTTAGAATAGCAGGATATACAGTGTGTTGCGACTCTAACAACTCTTTAAACAGTGTTTTCCTTAAACTGTTTCCTCAAACTTTCCTAAAGCGAAAAAACAGAAAAAGAAATAAAGCATAGAGCAACACTTTCAAATGCCATGTAAAAACAAAGCAAAGCAATTAAGTAATAAAATGTTTTAGGCTTAAGTTGTTGAAGTTTATACGTACCGAAAGTAGTATAGAGGCATCTTCTGTAATCATCTCATTATTTCGTAGCTCATCCACCAATGCATGCAAGTTTTTAACTCTTCGTTCGAGCCTTTTAGTTTTTTGGAGTAATATTTTTATTACTTTATTTTTTTTAGCAATTGTTGCATTAACAATATTTACATAGTTCTCTTTATCATATTCTATGTCCAAATTATTGAAATCTCCAAGATATGCTTTCCGCTTCCTTCTTGAGGACATCCTTGGTTCCATATTTTTAGTTACTACGCTAGAGGCATTTTGCTCAGAATTTGGTTCAGCAATTAATAAATTTGGTAGAGCATCACATTTCAATGATCGCCGCGAACTCCAGGGAGATTGAATAAAACAGTCATCACTAAAATGTTTGGAACAAACTCGTGCATTAGCAAACAATTTGGCATTTGTTCGTTGAATCCATTGCTCCCTTAAATCTGGATTTTTAGGAAATCTGTAATTAATGTAAAGCAAGGGGCAATAAATAACCATTAATTATTTGACAACCATTACGAAGAAAATCTTGTATATAATAAACATCAAATATTCATTTTACCAGTTATAGGTTATGCGATATTGTATTTAGCTACATAATATCAAAAATTAACAGTAATAAAATACTTACTGATGAAATGATACGTTGGTAGCAGGACTGTAGTTTTCCCTGCAACTTTTAATACAGCACGATCGCACCATTTTGAATCACTACACAAAATTCACACGGAGCAAACGAACTTGTTCAGTATCATTCAGTATGTAATGGCGTGTGGTAGTGTAGGGTGTAGTGTCGGTGTCGGTCTGCCGTGTCAGTAATTTTGAAATTATCTCAAGACTTATCTTTTGACGTCACACTGTACCAGGTCTTTTCTTCACTGGATTCTCGGCTTTCCTCACGGAAATGTATCTTTGAAAACAACAAAGATAAAACGTTAGGTGACTCACCCTGTATGTATCCATGTATTAATTAAAAAATCTACAAATAAAAGTTTATCCAGGTATATAAGGAGTTCTGCCACATGCGCAACTGCAACAAAACTCTAACAACCTTGGGAACGAGGATCCTCGAGGAGAGACAGCGAGCTATCGAGTCCTGTTTGCGGCGACATTCATAGACACTTTAGAAAATTCATAAAAATGTCCTGTGTCTACAAATAAACGGTACACACCTTGAATCTTAGCCTGAAATAGTCGTTTAGAAAATTCATAAAAATGTCCTGCGTCTACAAATAAACGGTACACGCCTTGTACCATCCGCAGTAATTTTTTGAACATCCGCTACGCTTGCAATTACAGCCCTTATATATTGTGTCTACGAATATCGTCGTCGGTCTCGCGATCTTTCGCGATCTTTCCCAAACTTTCAAGCAGTACTTGACAGCTCGTCATCGCTCGTCCTCGTTCCGTACAATGTTGGAGCAATTGTAGCAATTGCACATGTTTGAGAATTTCCCGTCCGCGAAGCAGTCGCTGTATCTATCGTAAAACACGTTATAATCCGTCAGGATTGATTCTTAATTGACTAGGTTAATGTCTTTCGGACAAACGGAGCGAGGGGTACATACCGTTTTTTTTTTAATTTATAACGGCGGTGGGGAAAATGCACTTACGCACGCAGTGTGGGATTCGCCAGTGCACTACCCACTAAAAACCCCACCGCACAGGGGACTTGCAACCCCATCTCCTCCCTTCGCCCAGCGAGAATAGTCGTAGGGTCCCGTTACCCGCTATACAAGATGATTGCCCAGGGTCCCATACCGTAAGCCGGCGGTCATGTTTTACCGGAACGGGGGGCTCGCCTTAATCGGCCGGCCCGCGAGGGTGACAACTTTTATAAAAAATCCTTAACCTCAAGTTTTAGTGTGCGGCGAAGGGGCAACTCCGGTCTAGACGCCGGGGCGTGGGTCGATGAGGGCATCTGACCACTACTCCCGCGGCACCTTTTTTTTTTTTTTTTTTTTTTTTTTTTTTT
>CM052190.1:11435237-11593653 GCA_028455805.1 Lasioglossum figueresi | reverse complement strand
GGGGGGGAGGGAAGCTCCCCCCTTGCAAATCGCAACTCTGATCTATTCGGACCCCGTGCAGGTCACTACACGGTGTCCCCCTTCCCAGGGGTTGCTCGGCTGAGCTTCCCGAGACCCCAGCTCGGTCCACTCACAACCCCCGGAGACCCCCTCCCTCGCTCGGATGCGTGGCCCGAAGGCCGACATCCAGCCGAGGGAGGAGGTCGCCGCACGCGTTAAAAGAGGCTCCATATGGGAGGCAAAGGGACATGAAGTGAGGGGGGAGCGCTGATGCTCCCCCTGAAACCCAAACCCCCCCGCCCCCGGGCCCCTCCCCCCAATTAAACCCCATTGGATAAATTGGACCGTGCGGACGGGGGTGGGCGGGAGGCAGGAATGCCCCCCGCCCGGCCCGCACGGCCCACCCATCCCACCCCAACACCTCCCCAAAGGATGGGAAAAGGAAGTATTGGACCGTACGGACGGGGCTGGGCAGGAGGCAGACATGCCCCCCACCCCGCCCGCACGGCCCCCCCGCCCCAACAAAACCCCAAAGGGGACAACCCCTGACGGCGGTGAGAGTGGCCTAGACCATCCCACCGCCGCCAGGTCACCTATCCAGCAGGATAGGGGGACGCCGACCTCTAGGGGGACGTCCCCTAGAGGCCCTTCTCCTCTGGGAGAGGGGGTTCCTCTCCCTCTCCCTCTCCGCCGCCTCCTTCTCCGACATGACGTCTTCACAGAAGGAGGCGACGGACGTCCAGGACCTCTCGCCGTTGATCAAGTGATCAATGATGACCGGTAGCGAGAGGTCCGGACCCAATTCCCTCCGCAGGACCCGACGCGACATGGACCACGCTGGACACTCTTCCAGCGTGTGCCGCGCCGAGTCCTGCTCCTCTCCACAGTGGTGGCACTGTGTCGTCGGTTCCCGCCCCATCTTATGCAGGTACTCTCCAAAGCAGCCATGCCCGGAGAGCACCCGCGTAAGGCGGTAGGTGAGCCTGACTCGACTCCTGCACCATTCTCCCAGAATGGGCAGGAGTGCCCGGACTATGGGACGACCCGAATCAGCGTCAGCAACCTGCTGACGCCATTGACTAAGGGTGTCCCGCCGGGCCTGGTGCCTAAGCACCTCGACCTCGCCTCCCTCGGGGTCAAGCTCCCCTCGGCGGACGGAGCAGACAATGTCATAGTGACGAGCCCACTCCGCCGCCAAGAACTGGAGGGGAGCCATCCCCGCGAGGAGGCAGGCCGCCTCACCGGAGACGGTGCGATATCCCCGTATGGCCCGCAAGGCCAGCCGGCGCTGCACACGATTCGTGTGCAGAAGGTTGCGCCGGCTGGCCATTAACTGCTGCGACCATACGGGGGCTCCATAGAGGATTTTGGAGCGCACCGCTCCGGCATAGAGGCGGCGAATCCTATCATCGGGCCCCCCAATGTTGGGCAACAGCCGTCCTAGGGCGGCTGCCACCCTATCGGCTTGGGGGGCCACAGCTCTCGCGGCACCTGCCCTAACCGCGGGTGTATAAAGGGCTTGTCGGTGCAAGCGAATGCTGCGAAAATAAAACAATTCCCAACTCTGCTTCTACAATTATATTATATTAATTCATCCACGTGATTCTCTCTCGAACTCTTTTATTCGGAATAGTATATAAAAAATAAACGTTACTCTGTCTTTCAACATATTTCTGTTCTCACAGATCGATTCTTGGAACATTTATGTATAAAAAAGTGCAAGGATATAATGCTCGTTTATGAAATATTTTTAAATTACAAATTGAGGCATCTCATGTAAAATATGAAGTAATTCTTGATTTTTCTAAAATTATAAAGCCCAATTAAACCGCGATTCTTATCCTTAAAATAATTTGATTAAGTCCATTGTCGAATACATTAAATCTTTAAAAAGATTAGTTTATTGAAAGGCATATCAAATGATCATAGACAAGATGTATATTCAGTATTGTAGCGAACGTTTTGTTTGTATGTCGTCCAATATTGTTCTGAGTTCTTCATCCTCCAACCGTCCTTCTAAACTAGGAATCAAGGCTTTTGCTTCTTCCGGTGTCTCTGGACAGAGATTTGCAAGCGATGCAAGCTCGAATTTGTGAAGTTTCTTCTGCATAAGTAAACTGCAAACAGAGCATTTTCATTACATTATAAAATTTCAATTCATTAAAAAAGCTGTCACATTATTATTTAGAAAATGCTTACTTTCGAACTGCAGCGATAGTCTCCTTGTTCTTAAATCGCCTGAATCGATTTGTGTAAGTTAAACTCTTCATGAAAACTTCAGAGAACTCTTGTTCCTCTTCGGCTGACTCGTTTTGCGCTTTTCTGTGCTCCAACAACATCGAAACTTCCGAGATTAATAGTGTCTCCGCATTTTCAAATTCTAAACACAAAAAATACATTTGCAAGTGGTACTTTTTTTGAATAAGTATTGGTAACATCACTACCGTTTCTCCAATTAATAATCACCAGTAACGAATTTTTCAGTATATTTTATTTATGCGACTCTTTATAAAATACATTTTATTATGTAAGTAATTAAAAATTGTATAAAATGTGAATAATAAACATATATTTACATATTAATATACTTAATATACATAATTGATGCATGGATATCTATAATAATTATATTACTCTTTACACATTATTTGTACAATATTACATGCGCCACAGTTTGTAGAAAGTGCATGCTCTCTCACTGAAGAAGCAAAGACTTTCTCCATTCTACATTTTATTTAAGAAACATTTAACATATGGTGAATCATTTGTAAAAATCTTTATGGTCCTTATTATTAAAAACCCAGTCTTTTGAAAAAATCAACACATTATGGAGTAAAATAAATTGATGTGGGTAAGCTAACTTTTCCAGGCAGTACCGCATACTCAAGTTATTACTTTTTGCTAATTTCCTTAATTCCTCCACTCGTTTGAGAAATCGTAGGAATAAATCTTAACAATTAATATCACAATTCTGGCAGTCCACACGAAATACAAAATATTTATAAAATTCAAATATATTCACTACACTAGTGAAGTGTGCGTCATTGATTTGGTTTATTTATGTATCCTTGTTCGGTAAGAAAATCATAGATTTTACGAGTTTTATTTACATCAATTTTAAGCAAAACTCTAGCTTGTGCTAGCCTGAGATAACCATTCTTTTTATTCTCTCCTATCAGAAGTTGCTTGAAATCAAGGTAGTTAGCAGGAACTATACGTGTTACCGAACAAAGCTCTTTCTCTGCAGGGGTAAGTTTCTCATACCCAGGAAGACCTTTTATTGCAAGAGGCGGTGCTGTCTTTCGTTGTGAAATTGTATTAGGTGTTGAACTAGTTGCAGTAACAGTGCAACCAGGCAATATGGACTTCCAACTGTATTCAGGATTATTTAAATACTGTTTTCTTTCTCTATCGTTCTCCTGTCTTAGTTTACTCAACTTTTGGAACAGTACAACACTATGGAACTGTGTAAGACCATTACTTCGGAACTCGCAAAGTTTATGTAAATAGTTCTTAAGTTCCCCCACCCGATGCAGTCCTTCCATTATGAAGTCAAATTCCAAACCTCCCATTAATTGCATAAAAATTAGTAATCGCTCTGCAATTGTTCTAGTTATAGTACATTCGTATCTTTGTATCCAAGAAATAGTTCTTCTGAATGCGATTAAACCATGATTACGTATAATTCTTCTTCTCCTCGTACGTTCTTTCAATCGATTATTATATGCTTGCACCATAGCTATTTGTAAAGCTTTCCCTAACTCATAATTATCACTTAAATCAAATTCATCATAATCCAAATCAGAAATGATCAATTCCGCATGATTGTCAAAATTTACTTCGAAATCTGACCTTGCAGGATTATATCCTGCCAAAAGTTTACAATTAAGTGTATTCGGGGCAAACCGTGGTGGCTCTTCCAGATCTTGTAATTTATACAGATAAGGTATCGGATCGCAACCAAACAAACTTGTTCTAGTCTCTTTGATTTTTGGCAAACCAGGTATACTTTGATTATCGATATAGTGTTGAAGATAATGGTTTCTGCACTCTTCGGCTGACTTTCCTTGCATTCTCTTGGAAATGTCTCCCCAGTTCCCAAAACCACATTCTTGCAACACATCAAGAAATTCTATTTCTTGCTTAGCAGTCCAACCACTTCCATGGATCAGAGGAAATTCATTCTTTATAATAATATAGTCATGATCGTTTTTATGATCGTTAATTTCACATCCACTGGAGAAACAAGAGGGACACAAATCCGTGTTGCTACACACTGCACAACGAATATAAGGCTCCATCAAAGCGGATTTGCATACGCGGCATGTTGGGTCTGAAGTAATGATTTCATCCTTCACGACTGACACGTCGAGTACTACGTCATTCTCGCTATTTTCTGTTCTACTCGATGAGCAGTCTGAAAGAGAAAATCGTTACTTAAGGCCATGCCGCATAATCAATGAAACAGTCGATTTTCAAGCGTTTACGTATGTTGCTAAATGAAACGCTTATCGAGACAACCGTTGACAAGTGTCATAAAGTGCAGGTTAGAATCGATAATTAAACTTCTATTTCAACCGACAAAATGTACCTTTGGGAAATTGTAGATCGGCCGCATCTTCTTCTGTCATATCTGTTAAATTTGGATTAGCCATGTTTCTTTTTGTACACTTTGACGAAAGTAACGTAACAACACAACCTCTTCGTGAATGTTTACTATCAACAGCTCACGGCTCACGCTCACGGGCATGCTTACGGCATAGAGTTAAGATTCATGGAGAGACGTCAACTACTGTGTAGTTTTGTTCTTCAGCTGTGTGACTGGTCTACTCCAACATCTCGTCTGTGAAATTAGTTCCACAGTATCAGTTCCGACCGATAATATAGGATGCGACACAGAAATGGTAAGGCGGCTTTAGAGTCTAGACTAGACGAGGGACAAAAAAAATAACAGCTTCAAAAAACCGATATTTTTTTACAAATATCGAAAGTACTTACATTTCAAAAATATATTACAATTTTACAATCGTATTCGAGGATATAACGAAATGATAACTCATTTAATGTAACGCATCAAAGGCTAGCGGTAGAAAAAAGTTAAACATTTGCACGCGTTTTTCGAAATGGTCTTCATAATATCTCATAAACTACTGCACCCATGATTTCCGCTATTTGTCGGTCCTATAGTTATGCCAAAATATACTTTTTTTATAACGTTTACGGTTCCTTAAAGACAAAAAGAATGGACAAACTTTACATTCAAACTGCCATCATTTTTATAATTTTTAACTTTTTTCTTTAAAAATCAATACAATTTTTTGGTTCCATTGAAAAAGAACGGCTCAAATCATGGAAACCATTCAAGGCGTACCTACTTTATTTATAACTAGTTTACATTTGTATTAATATTGAATATTAGATTCCGATTAGAAACTTTCTCTGTAAGATAATCGACGATACATGGAAAATCTAGATTAAATTCTGAGAATTATTAAAAATAAATCGTCTCGTATTACAGTTCCACGTCAAATTTATTCATGTTCATCACAAAGCTAGCGAGTAGTTTTATTACCAGCATTCTTCCCTTTCTCTGTTATATATTCTTAAATTTCAAAATATTCTTAATTTGTTAAAAAAAAATTTTTCACAGATGCAATTCTATTAACCCTTGAAGATGATCTGAATATGGATCGAAACGTCGGAATTACTTTAGTAATTTGCAAAATAGCTTTGTAAGTTAAGTAACAAATGACCGAACCCTTGCGCCGAAAGCATTAACAATTTTATAAATAAATGTACAGATTAAACGACTTCCGTGCGAATTTAGTACGTTCGGAGCGCGTCGAGTGTTGGTAATCACGAAAGGTTTGCCGACACAGCCTGAATATGTAAAATCACGAAGGTCGGTATCAAATAACTTGCCATTCGAATACAAAACAGAACAAACCAACAGCAGAGTATTTAACATGCGCAGTCGCTGTATTGTTTAAATGAGATACGACGTACAGACGTGATGCGTTCCTGGGTATAATGTCCTTGGCACTAAACAAGCATAACAAACTACAAAATAGTATACAATCAGTGAAGCTCTTTGATACCTCATTCGCTAAAATTACGACTCAGAGGACAATTACGGCAGTATTAACAAGAGACGTATCATCCAATACGCAAGCGGCTATATTGTGATGAATCTCTGTACACCGGTACAGCATCGAAAAATATTCGAAACATATTTTTTATTGGATATTCGGAAAGAAAACCGTATGTTAATGCAACGCGGCTTTATTTTTTAACTTAAATTTTTCCTATATCTTCGTTAGTATTGAAGACATATTGAAAAATTAGTTCTTCGTCCTCAATTATGAATTTGGACCCCAGAGCTATAGTTAGTTAGTTTTATATAACTTTGTTTGAAAAACATTTTCCACACAAAAACAATATTTTTCATTTCGAAAAATGAAAATGTCCAGTACGTGATTTCACGAAAACTAAATCTTAGTACAAGGGGTTAATATATATTCTGGCTGGGGGTTTCAGAATTATTTTTGATGCTTCAATTGTGTGCAAAATTCTACGAATATAATAAGAACCGATCAGACAATAGAATATTTAGTTATTCAATATCCTCCGGCAATCAAATGTTCAAATGCCTTTATGAATGAATAGTGAGCTATTTATAGTTGCCAATAAAAGAAAAGTGTTTTATGTATCATAATTTCCTCAAGTCACTGTCCGCAACGAAATTCCGGTTGTACCATCCGTTAGGCCAGCATGAATTTTCAAACATTCGTAAAACAATCGAGAATCAGCATTCGCGAGAATCCTTAAAATAAAGATGGCCGATACGACGCCAAAGAAGTTGAAGATCGCTGTGACCGACGACAGCGTGGTTCATTCGGCAACGTAATTCAAGGCGAGTCTTTGGTACGACCACACCTGAAACTCTTTCAAAAGCATAATAACGCGCGTGTATCGCGGTACGTCGATCGAATACGTATTCAACCAAGTCCTCGGGCACGCAGGATTAGGCGAGCGTGTTTCGCGTCGCGTCGAATCCTTGACTTCCGTATTTCAGATAGAAAGATAACATCCTCGAGATCAAACAATGAGCTCCGAGGAGCCCGACTTCACGAACACGAGAACGCTGCAGCTTCGCAACCTCGAGGTGGAAGACAATGTTCAAGACGATAGCGTTCAATCCGCACGAGGACACATCTTCGATAATGTCTATAACGTGACCACTATCAAAGGGTAGGACTCTCTTTCATTCATTTAATCAGAACACTTATTAATTCCACTTTATATTGGGTTGACTAGAAAGTAATTTCGGTATTTTAAGGTGAGATAAAACTGAATTTCTTTATTCAAGCGATAAACCTTAATCATTTAAATATTTTCTTGTTTGTTCTTTTTGGCAAAAGATCATCGAACTCACTCTCTGCTTGAACAAGAAAATTTGACTCTATTTCACCTTAAAATATTATGTGAAAATCTTGCGAGTGAAATGCCAATTTTATCGTATACAATTTAATATACCAAGCCACTTTTATTTTTACTTTTCTGATTGAAACGAGACCAAACACGGCAAGATCTAATCGTATTTACTCGATTATCCGAATTGATCAGCGAAGTATGAGTATTCGAATAATAGTACAGTTACCTATAGCCACAGTGCTGGATTAAATTGACTGATTTGTACAATGAATTGTGTTATGTATGGATCGCTTTAGATTGAGCTGTTTACTGAATCACGTAGTCGGATAAATGAGGTTCTACTAAATCGTTAATTGAACAAGCAAATATGCTCGGGCTCGTGTCATGTTTGGTCTCCTTTTAATCAGAAAAATGTCGCGAACGCGGCGACAAAAGAGACTCGTAAATGAATTATTTTAATTAACCCATTTACATTTTTTCAAACGTAAAAATAGAGAAAGGGTAAGAAAAGATTTATCACGCGCGTAATCAATTGGTAACATTAAAAATGTGGAGAAACAAGTAAAGCGTATATGTTTTGTTTCTTTTTGTGATAAAAATGGCAGGATTTTCAATAATAAAAAAATGTTATCCACGTCTGTTACTATTTTATCTCGTATTCGAACCCGGTATCCTTGAACATCTTTCATCGAAGCTGATACGGATTTCATCAGGATCCGAACACAGAGATCTTGATGCAAATGCTAACCAAAGCGTTCATCGAAATTCGATTTCCATACCAATGATTTCGAAATGCCGATAGATCCTTGGTCGAGATCACCGATTTATTTGTCGTCCCGTATGATTCTCCGTTCGGTAAAAGGAAAAAAGTAAAGTAGATTCCTTTCGAAAGGGTTATCGGACCTTTTATGGCTCATTTTTTACTTGAATTTACCTCATTAGCATCGCCGTCGGCGTTTCTATAACGGGACAGGCACTATATATGCAGACGCAACGAATGCGCTCGGACATGAACGGTTATGTATATGTTTCACATTGTAATGCATCTCATTATAGCAGATGGTATTTCAGTGGCAAACTGAACTCGGTAACCGAAATTGCAGTTTCTTGCCAAAACGACGTTTCAGATTTCTGACAAATTAATGTCAAACAAGCACTCCGAAATTTTCGCAAAATCATAGTAATTCACTTAATCCTCTTCGCGTTTTTCTCAAATATGTATGTTCGACATTACATGAACGCATTCTTTGGAAGCCAATAGTCTGGTTTTGAATTTTGTTTATGACTCCCACTTTTATTGTTCAGAAGGAAACCTCTGTGCTTCATAATTGTTATCGCCGTATTCGGTTGACTGTTTACAAAATGTATACAGTGATCGTTAAAAAAGAAATTGTGTACATTGATACAAATCTAAATAAAAATGTTTCGTGAAAAATGTCTGAAATATTCAACAGCGAAAACAAGTAATCTGTTACAATAGAATAACCTGAAATTGAAAGACTAAAATTATTTATGCAGTGATTTCTAATGTTGAGGTTGATACCCAATTAAAAGAATTAGATCATTATTTAATAGTGAAATCAGTTTCACATTTTACGCGTGTACACGCCACTTCGATACTCTTCCGAAGGTTTCACTAAAAACAATGAATTTCTTCTGGTAATGAAGTTTCCAGCTATAAAAAGGCTCATCTATTCACAGTAGAATTAGCACGAAACATAGAAATTTCACTCGGTCATCTACATGATAATTAGGAACATCGTAGTCGAGAGCTTCGAACATAATGGAGACAGTGAGACACCATGCTAGAGAAAATATCCGAGGATCTCTAGTCGAGAGCTGCCTGTATTTTGCGACTTCTCAACCTCTAATTTTTTAATACACCAATCGATGTTCATTATTCGTATACAAAATGATTTATCTTCTTGTATCGACAAGTCGTTAGTTTAGATGATCTAGGTACTCTTGTTGCTATTTATGCTGCATTTATACAATTATATTATATATTATTAATATATTTTAATATATATTATATATTAAATATACTAGAATATATATACATTCTCTTAGTAGATTCAAGTACATCGATTAGTGTATTAAAAACTACATGGTTCCATTAAAAAGATTGAAAGTAACCTTCATGCGCCCTCTACTCTTCCACTTATAAAAAAATCATTGACAGAATATGTTTCTCTCGAAAGAACGTACAATCGGTTAAAAAGATTTTATAAAAAATTCACTAATAGAATATGTTTCCCTTGAAAGAACGTACAATGATTTTAAACAATTTTTTGTCGACCATATGTCATACCTTTTCTTGGCAAAACGTGTTGAACCATACAAGCTAGAGGTTCTCTAAAAGGATTGATCGCGTCGAAACGCAATGAAAGATTTGAAAAGAGCGTCAAAACACGACTATGATTTACGATGTGCCAGAATAGTGATGTACAGCGCACGTCAGCATCCAAACGTTTAAAAATTTAAAAGGTGGGACGTATTTTTGAGCCTGAGAACACACGGGGCCGATCTCCGGTAAAACGGTCGCAACGACCTGAGCCTAACGGGATAGCCTCGATAAACTTTGGTTATACGTTGTTACGAAGCCACTCCCAGTAATGCTGATGCTACAGCTATCTCTTGGTACTACGTGTATGTCGATACGCGTAGGCTAGACGTCTGATAGCGACGTGCATAATCGACCCAATTCGATTTATTCTAGTTTAATACAGGTTTCGGCGGTGCTACAAAAACAACGTTCAGTAGAGCCCAGTTATACGCTATCACCAAATAATAGTTATCTACTTCATATTCGCATATGATTATTTTATTGTCACGTTTCTGCGATATGTGCATAAATTGCACATAAAATCGAGCACTACTTAAATACAGTGGAACTTTTACGACGTGTCGCTAGGGGCAAGACTAATTACCAGTCGCAATTGTGAAATAGCTTTCCGAACTTAGCCAGAGATCGAAGTAAACAATTATTTAAAAAAATATATGATTGATCTTGTGCATGTCATTTAAAAGAATCATTATAGGAAAAAATGTTCCCTCTGGAATTTTTTTCATCCCAGTTTAAGACAGATTTCGGCGGTGCTACAAAAACAATGTTCAGTATCGCCCAGTTATACGCTATCACCAAATAATAGTTATCTTCTTCATATTAGCATATGATTATTTTATTGTCACCTTTCTGCGATATGTGCATAAATTGCACTTAAAATCGTGCGCTACTTAATTACAGTGGAACTTTTACGACGTGTCGCTAGGGGCAAGACTAATTACCAGTCGCAATTGTTAAATAGCTTTTCGAACTTAGCCAGAGATAGAAGTAAACTATTATTTAAAAAAAAGATGATTAACCTTGTACATGTCGGTTAAAAGAATCATTGTGGGAAAAAATGTTATCCTCAGGAAGTTTTTTCAACGGTACTGTTAGGACACAAATTATTTTAGTAAATTAGTCGTTATACGAATAAAAAATCTTTTCCCATATGATTCATATAAAATGTTTTAAAATGGCCTTGACCTTCCTCTAGTAGACTGTAAATTAGATAGATATCAACCTTCGCGCACGGTCCGAGTTAATTTTATCCAAAAGCGAGCGTTAAAATGATTACAATGTAAAAGTAAATAAAATCGATCGATATGATTTTTTTCACAAACGTTGGAAAACCGATCGATTGGTTAGAAGCGCCTGGATCAATAACGTCACAGCTAGCAATCCGAGCTCTTTTTACAAAACAATTGTCTCTCAAGAAGTGACAAGCGTAATAATCTGGTGAATTAATTGTCAGATCGTTTGGTCGATTCGAATCGATTCGAGCCTGTCGGTCCCTCTTCTCCGTTCTCTTCTGAATCCGAATCAGCACAAATTATGAATAGGTTAACGACGAAGATCCGAGTAGGATCTACGGGAGCAATGTTGTAAACCCGAACGGGTCCCACCGTTTCTCCGCATTCGAGAGGCTAGCTCGGCTTTCTAAGAGTCTCGCTCGTCAGATTGTCATTAAAAGTAGAACGCTAGCAAACCAGCTCAATTAACTCGTCTAGGCGAGCATGCTCCTCGTGGCAGATATGCAAAAAGTCATCGGCGAACGAGCGCTTCCTGTTATCGTTGGCTTTCGTAGCCAAGCGACTCGGTATCCCGAAGCTAATTATTATTACGCGAGCCTGATGTTCTCGGTCTTCCAGGAGTCCTGCGCCACATAGCATCGCATACTCGCGTGTCTGCAACAGTTATAACTGTATCTCGAGTTTCCTCGAGTTTTTCGCATTTAAATCTCGCACACGATGCCACGTCGCGATTGCCACGCGAACGGGCGCGCGGACGGATTTACGTGTAAACTTGAACCTTCTTTCGAAAGCAACCAACGCGGAACTCCGATTAGAAAAGGTTCGCACAGGTCGGTGAATCGACATTCCTTGACATTCCTCGGCACAAAAGAGTACCGTGGGGACACGCTTTCGCACATACATACGTCGCTGGAGGTGTGTCCCGCGCATAGATAGCACATGGATCTCACTTGCGACACCTTTTCCACCGGATGATTTCTACAACAATTTCAATTTCCCTGGCATCGCAGCGATTTCAGCGTCACGCTAACGGTATCTCCCATCTTCGGCCGATGTATGTACGGTAACGGCCATACACAGCAGCGCACGAAAGAAAGTTTAAGAGGTGAGTTGTACAGTGTATTTCCTAAATCACCGTACAAGGGCTCGATCGTGATTCCAGAGTCACCAGATGAGAGGAACAACAATGTTCAGAGGAATAATGTGACATTGTGACGCATGCACGACAGAGACGACAGCAATACTTACCTTGAATATACGCGATGTCGTTCGAACAACTGCTAAATAAATTAATGTCGTGGCGAATAGGTTATAAAAAAACATGATCTCTATAGCGAAACGTATTTTACCATCGTATTTGTCTCGTTGTTCCGATTAAAATAACTCCAAACACGACATAGTTACGGTCATAATTTTTTCTGTAACAAATGATGTTTGAAATTCGTGTACCTCTACCGTAACTGTTATCGCTTGTTACACAAGTAATTATGAGCGTAATTATATCGTGTTTGGTATCATTTTAATCGGAAAAACGAGACGAATGCGATGGTAAATGTTTCACTAACGAAAAACCAAAAATAAGAAATTTCAATTTTTGAATTTAAAAGGCTGATGGAAGGTGTGTTACATTTCGTGATCTCATTTTGCCAGGAAGATTAATTGTGTAGCATAACAAGAACTGTTGAAATATTTGACATTCTGAAAGTTGAAGAAAATGAAATTAATTTTTCTAACTCGTCGATGAAATACAAATCATTTGATCCAATTTTTAGAAAGTTCTTTTCCTTCAAAATGTGGACGAACCTTTATGCGTCCGACTTATCGAACGGACCTTGTACAGCTTCGGTATTTTGATATCAGAATCTCAAGAGAGTATTCATAGTTTAGAAAATAAAATGAAACTTGTGCAACTACGTGGCCGCCAATGGAAGTACATCCAGTCCAGGCCAATGCTCAATTCTACTTTCTTTCCCGGAGTCTCGTGATTCCGTGGAGGTCTTGTGACGGATCTCTCCAACTGTCAAGGTTATGTAACCTCGCATCGTATAACATCACTCGCGTATGTTTACAAACAGTTTATTTTAAAACGCGAGCAACCGAGAATATTTGATTACAACACACATCACAATCGAATCGGAATTGAACGTAACAAGCTTATGACTCTTAAGCTATGACAATTAATAACGGTTGAAAGTTGAAATAAAATGAACTGCCGCTTCAAGGCTACTTCGTATTTAAATCATGCAAAATGTGACGGCCATAGGTTGATGAAAGGAGCTATTCGTTTTGTTATGCTCGTTGCGCACCTCAAATTGATAGCCACTTAACTTTTTATGAAATGTTTCGTAATACTCTAGTTCCAATTTCTCGTCTACTAGAAATAAGCAATTAAAAGAAGTAACGCGTTATATTATAAATAATACATGCTAAAAAGTTAACTCACGTTTACAATAGATTTTCATTAACACTCAGAGTTGTCGGATGAGGGGAAAAGTTGTGTCGCATGCACGACAGACACGACAGCAATGCTTACCTTGAATATGCGCGATGTCGTTCGATCAATTGTTAAATAAATTAATGTAGTGGCGAATAGGTTATAAAAAAAATTTGATCTCTTTAGCGAAACATATTTCACGACATAGTTACGGTTATAATTACTTGTGTAACAAGCGAAGTTTATAATTCGTACCTCTACCGTAACTGTGATCACTTGTTACACAAATAATTATGAGCGTAATTATATCGTGTTTGGTGCCATCTTAATCGAAAAAACGAGACGAATGCGACGATAGAAGATTCACTGACAGGAAACCAACAATAGGAAATTGTAATTTTTGATGTAATGTAATTCAGGGAGTTCCAACTTCTTCCCCTCCGAGAACCACAAGTTTCCCACCATTAGTCAAACCTCTCCCCACTACTACGTACAGCCGTAGAGTTAGTGGGGCGGCATAGCGGTAGGGAAACAGGGACGAAGTTCTACGGCAGGCGTGGGCACAGCTGGAGGCCCTCAAACGGCTGATTCCCCCTCCAAGCTTCTTTTCGGTGGCGCTCCTTTCGGCTCCAATGCATGAGGCCTTTTTTTGTTTCATTTGACCCTATCCACGCCTGTTCTTGGCATATCTCCGATGCATGAGGCCTTTTTCATATATATAAGGGCGGTGGGGGAATGCTCTTACGCACACCCTCTCCTCCAATGGCGGTTAGAGAGGGTAGTGTAGGGCTCGGCTTCCCCCTACGATGGAGGTTGGGGGGATTGTATGGCCTTATGCCTCCGTCATACCCACTAAACCCCCACCACCCAAGGGCCTACAGGACCTTCATCTCCTCCTATCTCCGGAGACTTTACCTCCGCTGGCCCGCTGTCCGCATTCAGCGGAAGTGTTTCATCTGACTCTATCCACGCCTGTTCTTGACATATCTCCGATGCATGAGGCCTTTTTTTATAAGGGCGGTGGAGGAATGCTCTTACGCACACCCTCTCCTCCGATGGCGGTTAGAGAGGGTAGTGTAGGGCTCGGCTTCCCCCTACGATGGAGGTTGGGGAGATTATATGGCCTTATGCCTCCGCCATTCCCACTAAACCCCCACCACCCAAGGGCCTGCAGGATCTCCATCTCCTCCTATATCCGGAGACCTCACCTCCACTGGCCTACTGTTCGCATTTAGCGGAGGTGTTTCATCTGGCCCTATCCACGCCTGTTCTTGGCATATCTCCGATGCACGAGGCCTGCGCACTGCTTGCGACGGACGAAGCGCGTCCTTCCTTCATAGTAACGATGGATGCTGGTGGGGGACAGTGGGCGCTACGGTGGGGACGGTCTTGTCTCAATGGAGACAAAAATGACCACGCTTGTTCTACGGCAACGACGAAGTCTAAGAGTAGGGGAAGCGCCTAAGCGGGAAAGAAGCCGCGTGAGGCTCGCGAGCTACACGTTGGAACTCCTAGTTGTAATTTGTGGTTGATAGCGTCGTAGAAGGGGAAGGTAGAGCGGGGACACAAATTTATGTCCGGTACTGGCAGAGAGTGGGTAATTTTTTCTCCTCAATTCGTGTTCCCTCCCTTCATCTGGCTACTCTGCTCGTGATAGGCGAAGCGCGTCCTTTCTCCGTGGTAACGGCGTTTACTGGAAGGGGACAGTAGAAGCTACGGTGCCAGTGTCGTCAGATTGAGGAAATCGTGGGGAATACAGTTTACCCCTTCTCTGACGACCAAATTAATACGTGACCAGTCTACGGATTTAGTGGGGGATGTTGGAGTATGCTCATGGTGCTGGAATGGGATAGTGGAAGGGGAAAAGGAGGAGAGGAAAACACTACCCGATCCGGTCAGCGTGGCCAGATCGAGAAAATCGAGGGGAATACAGGTACCTCCTCTCTGATGACCAGACTAATATGTGACACGTTGCGGGACTGCACAACCAGTCTACGGATTTAGTGGTGGATGTTGGAGTATGCTCATGGTGCTGGAATGGGATAGTGGAAGGGGAAAAGGAGGAGAGGAAAAATCGACCAGTTTTGGTCGGTGGAGACGGTTTTCCCTCAATCGAAGCAAATTTGCCCAGCCCTGTTCTACATCTTTAAGCGTGAGCTGTGCATGCTACTCCAGATGCAATTAAAATCATCCAAAGAAAAGTAAACGATTGAGGTTGAGTTTTGCAGGAATTACATACTTTATCTCTCAAGGCTTCGTTGCGGTTTTCCGCCGTCTTCGATAGACAGCGTTTGATGTTCTCTGTTCCATTTTCCTCTGATAGCAACAGGCTTAGTTAAGCAGCGTGTTAAGAAACCGCCGATGATATTTCTTTAATTAACATCGACATACTTCTTTAGTCGCGGTTCACTGGCTTTACTCCAGCTGGTCTGACCGCTCGCCGATGTCCCGAATCGAGATATCGAACCACGGAAACACTGCAGGACCGACGATTCACCGAGCAAGACGTAAGGTGAAATTCATAACGGTATACTCGTCGCGATTGACCTTAACTATTGTCGCGGCCGGATACCACGCGCAATCGATAAGCTAATCAATGAATGAGGCTGAAAAGAAGAAGGCATTATTGCAGTTGCCCCCGATTGATGCCTGTTATCAATCAACATTGTTTTGTGTTACGAATAGCGGTGCAGTCGGCGTCGAGCAATAACGTAACCGACCGTGCACCGGTTCTGATAAACAATTTAAATCGCAGTGTTAAATTATATGCTGCGTATTCTATTATGCTCGTATCGTTCACTTGTAGAACAGTTCAATTAAACTAGATTAACATAAAAACGATTACTGTAAAATTAAATCATTTCTTCCTTTTGGGGAAAACATGGGCAAGATTTTCTTCTAGAATATTATTTTAGGTATATTCACTTTTCGTGCGAAACAAGCATATTGTCCGGTATTGTTTTTTTTCATTATTTAAGAAGAAAGCGGGACTGAAAATGATTTTTCTTTGTGAAACTATATTTTAAACTTTATACGTGCTCATCCATGGTCACGAGAGTAATTCTAACATTAAAATTTCATTATTTCGTCGTCAAGGTAAAATCTTCAGTAACAAAATTATACTCGAAAGTGTACAAGTTTAACATAATATGAAAAAATAAGCAGTACAGTTCACAGTATTCGAAGGAAGGGAAACAGCAATGTTAAAATTCATTTTTGAAGCTAATTTTGGCGAACTTATCGATTAGGGACCTGCCCTCAGGTTTCAATGACCTTGAAATACGTTGTCCGGGTCACTATACTGAACATGTCCCTTTAAATAAAATTGTTAATGCTTCCGCCACAAGGGTTCGATCATTTGTTACGTAATTTACAAAGCCATTTTGCAAATTACTAAAGTAATTCCGACGTTTCGATCTACATTCAGATCATCTTCAAGGGTTACTAGAATTGGGTCTGTGATAAGTTGAAATTTAAGAATACGTAACAGAGAAAGGGAGAAATGCTGGTAATAAAACTACTCCCTAGCTTTGTGATGAACATTAATAAATTCGACGTGAAACTGTAATACTTGTTGAGTGCATGCCGGTTATCGAGGCACTGAATTACTTTAGTAATTTGCAAAATGGCTTTGTAAATTAAGTAACAAATGATCGAGCCCTTGCGCCGAAAGCATTAACAATTTTATTAACAACAAATACGATGGATAGAAACCTATATAAATGTTTCTTTAAAGTTTTTTGCGAATATCTCGTAAAATAAAGCCGATCGATGAACTTGTCGATTAGGATCTTCAAATTTCAATGACCTCGAAATACGTTGTCGAAGTCACCATTCTGAACAACATTTCCCTTTAAAGTTTTCGTCGATCGGCTTCAGTTTACGAGATAATTGCAAAAAACTTTAAAGGGAAATGTTGTTCAGAATTATGACAACATATTTCAAGATCATTGAAATCTGAGGGGAAGACTCTAATCGATAAGTTAACCCTAACTTTTATTGTTCGTTATAGTTTGAACTATTACTTGATGACATCACAACTCGGATTAACAATACTCTTCACTTCATAAAATTCTACTTTGACCAGCTTTTGAACGTTTTTGTACACTGTGCAACGCTCTGAGGGCATTAATTGTTCACGCGAATGTATAAATATCAACGTTAACATCCACCAATCTATTCCGAACGCGAACACTTGATGTAACGGTTGGTTTCGCAGTGTCTCGCGTGTTCCATGCGATTCGTGTTAATATGGGCGTTGTGGTAAATTTCTTTTGAGCATGATTTCGTTGTTTTGCCGTGAGTAATGTAATCGGTTGGTTGCATCGTCTGTTCCGCGCCGCGGAGAACAGTTTTCTTCGAATCTAGCAAAGAAGGTGAAGGTCGGATAGATCTCGCTGCAGGTACATATATGTATGTATATAGTCGTGGGAATGAAATCTCTTTGCCTTGACGATGATTTATCACTTCCAAGCTTGATAAAGATATTTCGCGTAACTGCAGAACGTTAATTCCATGGCGTGTTACGTGTATCTTATGAAGCGCAGATAACGTGCATTTATTGATAATGTCGCGCAATCATTTCTCCCACGACTCCTTCTTCCTTCGCCGTGTAATTGCCAATTGCTTGATTAGAAACGTCTTCGTCTCTTATCTCTAATGAAATGATTCACCGCTGAACAGACATGTTATCTAATTGCTCGAGAGCACAATGCACACCGTACATTACACAAATTTCCATCATAACGATAGACACGAACAATGGAAAGCGACGTTTACATACGTTTAATCTTCGATCATTGTTCCGGTGGTTGTTACATAAATATTTCGTGGATTATGCAGGCTGTTCATTTGAACTCGAGCACCTAAATTATTTTCGATGCTAAACAAATGACTAAATAGGACGTACATGGTTTCAAGGCTAGAAAACCCTGTGAAGGTCATTTTAACCGTTTTTTCAAGGTTATCGCATTTGTTTACATATCAACAGGTTTTTTTATAACGCTATGAGGTAGTTGGCGTCAAAACGAGTTGAACAACCTACACGCTATGACCTTGAAGGCGAAAATTCATCACGCCTCAAAACCATGTTCGTTCTGTTTAATCATATTTTCTTACTTCGTATGTAACTATGGTAAATTTTATATTATAGCATTTATTACAGTACCATTTACACCTACATAAAATTGATAAATATAATAAAGAAAAACTTGTGATGGAGGTATGAGAGCGTCGGTTGCAACCCGACATCAACAAGGCACATAATCCAATTTCCCGGTAGCATTATCGATACGATCGATCGTTCTTTTCTTATACATGCAACTAGGATCGCCGAGCTTATTGAATTTCTTAACTCCCGCAATTAGTCTTAGTTAAATCAAACTTCATAAATGCTGGATCGAATTTAAATCCCATGATTCAGCTGGTTAGTTAAGGAGGGCAACTCGATTACCTTTGAATCATTCCATGACGCTCTTTGTTTTATACTTAGGATCGTTATCCGGCATGAACAACTAGCTTGCTGACCATCGTACGCATGTGGTAACTTCTTTCATAATTTGTGTTGGTATAATTTAGCCTTGAAGATTAATGCGTTTCCATATATTGGCATCACTGGACGGATTTCACGCTTTTATAAGACTAGTATTAGACATACAGCAACGTGCACACCTTGATGCACTTTTAATAAATCCTTATTCATTCTAATCGCTGGCAAATAGGCATTAAACCTTTTAATTTTCGAAATAATCTGCAACCATTCGAAGATCATCTTCATGGTTCACAGAGGGCATCATGAATATCAAGTCTATTATTTGCATTAAATAAATCAAACTTCAATTTTCGTCGGATCAAAATAATATTTAACATTGCTCTACAGCTCGACCAATGCGATTTTTGACTAACTTTTATCGCCAAGTGACACACTTCATTAATCAAAGGATTCATGTGCCGAAATTCCGCAATAAAGTCAGCTTTGTTTGTTCCGATGCACCGAAAATATTTATGTTTTTCACAGCAATTGAAAACAGACTTATTTTGGGTCAAATTGACCGAAGCGGCGCACGAGAGTTAAAAATAAAGTGAGAACATGCGATAAGCGTTTATCATCGCAATTTAATGAACGAGAGTTAATTAGTCGTAAAATTTGGATGCGAACGTTGCGACAACGACCTGAATATTTTTAAATTTATTTATCTGAAAAACGAACCATTTTAACGGTAAGAAGCAAATGAATCTGCTATAGCTTTGATGCACATTGTACATGAATTTCTTGTAACTAGAAATGCTAATCGTGTTGTCAGAAGGATGTCGTAAAAATGAATGTTAACGTGTTCAGTAAATATACGAAAGAACAAATGCAATAAAGTCAGCTTCATTAGGATGTCGCAGTAATGAGAGACGCACCGAGAGTCGTTCTAACCAGGGGTTGAAAACAGTTATGATATCGATTCCGGTTCTTGAAACAGTTACGAGAACCGAAATATATAACTGTTATGAGAATATCGGTTACGCTTACGGTTCCTGAGAACCGATATTATTTCGGTTCTGTAACTGTTATTTTTCGGTTCTGGATTTCGGATTCGATTATGATTCGGTTCTGTCATTTTGTATTCTTCATAACTGTTTCAGTCAGAACCGATATACAGTGACTCGGATTAATATTCGGACGCTCTAAAAATTTGATTTTAACTTTTCTGGAAAGCTAGAGCAATTAGTTTCACTACAGGATGTGAAAAGAAATTTTTTCAAGAAATGCAATTGTTCGGAATTGAAGAAAAAATACAACTTTTAGTATTTTACAACTTTTTTTTGTAGACCGATATTGAAAATTTAAAATATGCTCTAAAAGAGACGATAACTTTTTTAATATTGTAGTATACGATTTAAACTTTTTCGGGAAGCTAGAGTAATTAGTTTACTACAGGATGTGAAAAGAAATTTTTTCAAAAATGCAATTCGGAATTGAAGAAAAATTACTAAAAGTTGAATTTTTTTTTGTGGGCCTATATTGAAAATTTAAAACATACTCTAAAAGAGACGATACCTTTTTTAATATTGTACTATACGATTTGAACTTTTTCGGGGAGCTAGAGCAATTAGTTTACTACAGGATGTGAAAAGAAATTTTCTCAAAAAATGCAATTGTTCGGAATTGTAGAAAAAATACTAAAAGTTGTATTTTACAACTTTTTTTTGTGGGCCTATATTGAAAATTTAAAACATACGTTCTGTAGTTCTGTTTCAATTATATGCACTGTGAAAGTTTCATCGGAATCGGTCGATGCGGGAAAAACGACAGGCATTGAAAGTCGTCAGAATACATAGATTTATTGCAGTTAGAAGCTGAAAATCGTGAAAATCTGCAATTTCTACTATCTTTAAACGTTTGTAGCTCATTGCAACGTCGACCGATTTTGACGAAATTTTCAGAATATGTTTAATTGACATAGATCTACAAAACGTATTTTTTTAAATTTTCAATATAGACCCACACATAAAAAAGTTGTAAAATGCAACTTTTAATATATTTTTTACAATTCCGATCAACTACAATTTTCGAAAAAAAAATGTTTTCACATCCTGTAGTAAACTGATCGCTCTAGCTTCCCAAAAAACTTGAAACAGTTATTTGCTTGACCGTTTCAACCCGTTGTTCTAACAATAAGAACAGATTAGGTATTTCTTGAACAAGAGACCGGCTGTCAGGAAGAAAAAGAAATCAGGATTGTCTGGAATCCATTTGACTTGCATGACCGTATGATAATCGGTCGACTAACTTCAGCTAACAATGTACCGGTCTGGCTGTTCGCAATTTTGCATCTCGAGATTGCTGCAATGCTAACGTACTGTCCTAAATCGACTTCTGATCTCACGTATCGATAAAACAAGGCAGATTGTCATTCGCTATTGAGAAAGTGGATACACTAAACCTCAAAAGTTGCTGCGTACAGTTTTGCAGTCATAAATAATCATTGTAAAACTAGTTTCAAGAAACAATCACACATAGTTGCTGAGTTTGGTAATCCTAGCTTATTTAGAAATTTAATTAATCATGCATGCCGGGGACAATACCTGGAAATCGTTTTGAATGCATAATACTATATACTATATAATACTGCCCTTCTCTACGTTCGGCTTTCTTTTGAACTCTTGGAGCGGTAGACGCAGTCATAAAAAAATAATGTCGATATGCGATCACTATCCGTGCTGTTCACAGGCTGTTGGACAGTAAACGCGACGTTACTGTATCATGTCGATAAGTATGAAACTTGACAAAGAAAACGCAAACCTCTTGACATTTGTCAAGTTTCATACTTAACGATCTTATGTATAAAAAATTGATCTGTATGACGTAATATCGCTTTGAAAAAAATTCCTAAAAATCCGTCCGATATTTCAGTGTTTACATGGGACAGCCCCCTCAACTTGCTACTTGTTACACGGATTGTATCTTCGTCAGATTCGATTAAGAAAGGACGAAGTTGCTAGCAAATCCTCTCGGTTCAATGAAAGAAGTACATCAAACTGTCAATTAAGCTTTCCAATAGAACGGTCGCCGACTAAAATGCAGATTGATGTCTATAACGAATCGACCCGCGACTCTCTGGCCACCCTATGTAGGTTGAAGCCCTACTAGAGTTCCGAAGTTGTTTCTGGGACACTGGTTTTAAAGTTCCCGTACGTACGCGATAGTTTTGAAGCACGGAGTTCGAAGATCTAGCGTCGGTTTCTATAACTTTCGGAAACTCGGTCAAACTTACGCATCACGCTTGCCTTGCCATATATCTAGACAGGAGACATTAACAAATGAATCCCGCCGCGGGGAATCCGGTGTAAATATACGCTGCCAAAGCACAACTTTTATTCGTTTGCCGACCGACGTTCTTTTTCCTAGTCCGCGTATCTCGATCTTCACACTGGAACCAGCCAATCCTTGACCGTTCTTGTTTACATTGAATTATTGCTGGACTGCGGATTTTCATGCAAAATGAAAATTGTGGCTGCATTCATTCCTCTAATCAATATAAAATCGGCTATTTCAGGATTCCAGATTTAAAAAAAAATCGTTATTGCGACCAAAAATTCTAAAATAATTCACTGTCGCGTGTGCTGTTAGGCGGAGTGTTTATGAATTTTTTCGTAATTTTTCGTCGAGCAGAACGGAAGAAATAATTCATTAAACTGTGCTTACCCTGTAACTACCCTTGTAGATGGGGTACCGACTTCAAACCTGTCGCAAAGGGTTTTCTTTCAAGTTTTTATTTGCTTTGGTATACAGTATATTTTTGTTGTTGTATTCTTTCCATTTTGTACAGATTTTGTGACAATTCAAAAACCGATTTTTCGGGAATACAGGAGTTTAAAACGCAGTTTTTTTCAAAAGTCTAGAGGAAAAGTAAAAAAAATAAAATTCAAAAAATTATGTGCGATTGTAATAATTCTACTAGGTTTCCACTTCGAGTTTCGTTAGAATAAAATAGAACTACTTTATTCTAATATTAATAAAGTAAAAGAAAAATTAAATGTGGTTATTTAAAAATTAAATGATTGTTTAAAGTGTTATATCTCTCCATTAAATGTTTACGAACAAGGATAATTTCTCAAAAAATTAGTTCATGGCCTGTATAACATCGAATACTGTCCCTAACATTTATAGTATTGGAATACATCCAAATTTTTAGATTCCCAACCAGAGCAACCTTCATAAGTCCACTGAGCAAGTTATATTTTGTTGGAGTCTAAAAATGTGATTAAAGTGAAATATTCTAATGGTTTGTATAGATAAAAAAAGTAGCATGGTTATTTTGTTCAGAACAGGTCGGTTATAATTATTAGATTACTAAGATTTACTATGACAAATTGAAAAAAACCATTTATATATTCATACTTTATAACAAATACTACAATATCAAAATATATAACCTAATCAACGTCAGTAAAATTTATAATTGATTAAAAATTAAATCACAGAACTCACTAGATTTTATGCATTTAACGATATTGGAAGAATTTAAGAAAATTGTTACACTATTTTATATGTATAAACTCGTTACAATTGTTAAAAGATTATCTTCATGCGATGTCCACTTTGTACAATTGACTCAGGAAATGTTTATCTTGTAGGAAGCACACTTGTGTTGCGATGATCTTTTGCGTAGGCACGAAACCAAATGACGACAATTGGCTGCATTGACGCAAGAAAATTTTGAACCGTTTTAAAAATAATAGTGGGTCCCGGTTAAGCCCATGTATCCAGTTTTGGTCGGGTTTCGCTTACATTTAAAAATCAGCGAGCAGACAATTTATTTTCGTCATTCAATGCTTTTTTATTTCCGGAAGGAAAAAAGTATTGAAGGAAATAAGAATAGACATTTGTGACGCGCGAGTAGCGATGACGTTATTAACGAACGTGTCCGTAATAATCAATTAAAAAGATCATTGGAATTTTTCCAAGATATCAATTCAAGATAGCAACCTGAAAGACAAAAAATCGAAGTAGTAGTTTAAGAAAAATTAACGTTGATAAGATCGTAAACTTAATTGAACAAAATAGAGATATGTTAGAGACAAGGTTACCAATTTGAAATACATCGATTTCATTATATTTGATATTTTGCAAGGACAAGTAACAATTGAGGTAACAAGAATTTTAATAAACACAATATATTGTACTTTTCACTACGACATAATGAAGTGAAAGAGTTATACATTGAATTAAGATGAAAATCTTCCGTATACGTATAGTGATATACAAAAATAATCCAAAATAAAAATTGTCCATGTCAATTGCAAGAACCAGAAGTTAAATGCAAATGATTTTCCATTTTAATAATTTTAACAAATCGCAAGAATAATGTAATATCATGATTTAATTGTTCTAACGTTTTTACCATAATTTTGTTCTTGATCAATCGATTTTTGTCATAAATACGTAAAATTCGAAGTCTAGTGACAACGAAGTCGGATGACAAATTAAGTCGTCGTCTCCAGTTACGAGGTTAAAGACACTTTAATGACAAATCAGCATGACATTTAGATTCTGCACTAGTTCGAATATCTTGTGTTCCCACTCTACCTTCCCCTTCTACAACGGTATTCCCTCACGCATCCGCTACGACCCGGTCACGTGACGCGTTTCGCCTTTGTCCTACACGTGTCACAATGTCACGTGACTAATCCGGTACTGGCAGAGTTTGCCATTTGTTTAAGATATTTTTCCTCACTGATTTATTAGATAGCGGATCTTTATGCAAAATAAAAACTAAAATCTATTTTCTTTCTTTGTATGTTTAATAGGTTGAAAATAATATAAGAATATTTTTAAATTCTTCTAATGTTTTTACTGTTTTAAATTACAACTACTAATTTTTTTCATAAATGAATAAAATCCGCAGTCTTCTGATTATATTTTTTGAACCTTGTATCACCTTTCATTTACTTCAAACACTATGAAATTCCTTTAATAGCAAATCGTTCGAAAGCATATGTTTAATTTGTTTGATAAGAAAAACTAACATTTTACACAGAGAAATAATATTTAATACTAAAAGCGTCGATTCAGTACAGTATAATGCAAGTCCTAACTGTATGAAAATTCTAATCGAACGATTACGTGGAGGGGGTCGTATTCATTGTGGATTTCGTATTGTTTTTCAAGCTTTAGCGTGCAGACATGCGCGCATTACGCATCGATGTTCATCGGAACAAAATAAATGCTTCCGCAATGCATAGTAATCTCGGTGTCGGCCATTGAGAGGAAGAAACCAATTTGTTCGATGCTTCGGAAATCACTAACGCACACCGTATCTCGTGGAGCCTTCAAATAAAAGAACGCAACGAGGAGAATTGAGCAGCTTGCCTATCGTTCGGATAGCTTGTTAACATAGTAGAAAGTAAATATTATCGGATCGATTTTATAAAAATATTATAGAAAAGTTCCAACTGATCCTGTTTTCTCATAAACAAATACGAAAAATATCGTCGCTTTCTAATTTTAACCGTTTAGACTCTGATAGTATTTTATCGCAGAGACATTCAGTGGCACTATTAAAAAGAATTTTCAAGCTTAAATTATAATTTCAGAAAAATTTGTATAATACTCCAATTTAATGGGATTCTAATAATAATTTAATTCTAGTCTTAATTATAGAGAAATTTTCATGTTTAAATTAATTCCATAAGAATTTTTGTAACATTATAATTTAGAGGAATTCTTTTAATTTACTATACTTTTATTTATTTTATTAATTTAATATATATATAATATAAATAAAATGTGAACGCAATAATATCTATATCTATATATACATATTTTTATAATCATCTAATTTAGTAGAATCCTTATAATAATTTAGGCATAATATGCTTCACGAGGTGTTACATTAATATAATATACTGATATTAATGCGTTCACATTTTATTTAAATTAGATACTTTAAATGAAGCTTTAAATAATCACTATCCTAATTTTGTTGCTTTATTTTAATTATTAAGGCTATACTAAATAAAAGCACGAGGTCCATACAGAGTGTTCCTTGAAGTGTTTTCTAGTGTTTCTTGAATATGAGATAATTGCTGAGATCATTTGAAATAATTTTTCACTGCGTGAAAATGTTTTCCGCGGCTTCGTTAAGAAGTTATTAACGAAAAACACGGACCAATCAGAGCGCGGTTACAGCGAACGGATTCTGACTCTGTGACCGGTCACGCTGAGCGTGGCGTTGGCATTGACCGAGCCGGAAGCTGTCCACTGTAGCCGCGCTCTGATTGGTCCTTGTTTTTCGTTAATAACTCGTTAACGAAGCCACGGAAAACGTTTTCGTAAAGGAAATACTTATTATAAATGCATCCTTCTGCGTAGTTTTTTAAGTCTATTGTGGGGAACAGAAATTAAACAAAATATTAGGTTGGCAACTAAGTTTGCGACCTCCACCTGTTCTCAAACAAAGTCATTTATATATATTTTTTAAGCACGTGTATTTTATATCAAATTAATCGCAAACTTCAGAGCTTTTCAATGATACACAGTTAGAAAAGAATGGTCACTAAATGAGATTATAATGTTACAATAAATGAATTACGGAACAAAAGGTCGCGAATTTAGTTGCCAACCTAATACATTCTTTCTTTTTAACGTTTATAAACATACCATAGCAAAACAGTAGACGCAATTACTGTTCCACATTTCGGCGATACGAAAATGCTGCCGAATTCATAGAACTCATTAGCATATATCATCTGTTTTACGAGCTAGGAAATCTTTTTCTCCTGCAATTTGTTCATTAGACTTTGTGCGGTCAGATAATTGCCCGTTTCTAAAATAATGGGAAAAAAGTGTCGAAATATTTTTTCGGAAAGGAATTCGTCAGTCACCTAGATCTGTAATAGTTACGAGTACATCGGGGATTAAAAAGTTTTCGAATTCTCCTAAAAATAAATGTTAAAATTTCAATGGGGTGACAAAATTAATTTCTACGCCTAGTAATTTCTCTTAAAACTGGAAATATTGACGAGATGAATGATTCGAGAGATCGCAAGGCATTCTTTGAAGACAACAGCAGTTTTCAACAATAAAAGAAATCCACCAACTTGCGAAACATTGGAAGACGATTCTACAAAAATGATGGTGGCCGTATAATTGATTAAAAATTACAGTAGGACCTCGATTAGTGATCTCGATTATAAACAAATATGCGTTTAAATATGATTTAATTAAGAAAGGAAATAAATTTTCAAAAATAAACAATTTATTTTGTACATATAATGTACATTTGTAACTGTATTTGAATCAGATGGACTAAAAAGTATAAAATAATTTTCTCTCGCCCCATACAGATAGTCCTGAAAATTTGTGATTGTGAATTTTTAATAGCCACGAAAATACTTGTAAGATTTAAAACGAAAAACGTGAGGCGCATGCAATAGATAATTGATGCACGAATAGTTGACCTAAGTCACTAACAATTTTATTGCAATGCAAATATGGACTGTTGTGCGAGTTTTCTCAACGGCAGCTATTCTCTACACTCCTTACTATAATCTCGCGCCCCACGTTTTTCGTTTTAAATCTTACAAGTATTTTCAGTTCAGAACTTATTATTTTATACTTTTTAATTCGTCTTAAAAACGTGGTATATTAAAAAAATTTTGTTATTTAAATAAGTATTTTCTACTTTTTAGTGTAGAAAGCGAGTTAATATTGCATTGTCATCCAATTCTGAGCTTATTATTTTATACTTTTTAGTCCGTCTTAAAAACGTGGTATATTAAACAAATTTTGTTATTTAAATAAGTATTTTCTGCTGTTTAGTGTAGAAAGCGAGTTAATATTGCATTGTCAGTCAGTTCTGAGCTTATTATTTTATACTTCTTGGTCCATCTTAGAAACGTGGAATATTAAAAAAATTTCTTGTATTTAAATAAGTATTTTCTGCTATTTAGTGTAGAAAGCGAGTTAATATTGCATTGTCATCCAGTTCTGAGCTATGTTTAAAGTTTCAAGTCTCTAGCTCATCGGGGAGTTAGGTTAAAAGGAATTGGAAAATTTGTACCGAACATACAAACAGACAGACAAGAAAGCGAGCTAATAAAAATATGGTAAAATGTAATCGCTCGTGTTTCATTTTGAAATCGGGCAGGAACGTTTGTAGTGATCTAATCTGAGATTAATTTTGCCGATGATTTCGGGCGAATTTGTGCGCGGTGCGTGGGTACCGGGGTCGAATCGCAGATTTTCAGCAAATCGAGCAGAACGTCTCCGCGAGTACGGAAAAAGGAAGAGGAGATAACCGAAACGCGGGGCGACGGAATGGAAACGAGAAAGAGAGGGCGAAAGAGGTAGGGAGAGGGCGTTTAAATACGACGAGAGATGCGCGTGCTCCTTCAGTCCGGCGCTAACAGTCCAAACCGATCCACATCCGGACTCCGGCGAAAAAGGAAAACTTAGTCCTGTCCCGCTCCTCAAAACCAATATCGATCAAAAATCACAAAAAAAGCAGCAAAGATAACCACTCGACGAGAACGAACGAGGAGGACGAACACGTTAGAAAGGGAGCGAGAACTACTCCCGGAAAACGCGGGAATAGTGCCGGCTTGAGAAGGGAATTAGAAGTGGCGGAAGGTTGTTAATCCGAAGCACCAGGACAATAGTGATATGTGGTAATGTGTCAGTGAAACAACAGTTCGTCGGAACAGGATCGGAAGAAGTGGCGGAAACTTAAATAGACACTCGAGGAGGATCCAGAATGACAAACAGCATGAAGCAAACAGTTATTAAGTGAGTCTACATTTGTGTACACGATAGTCGCTCAAAAATCAAGAGACTCGTCGAACGAAACTCTGTAAACACAAGGAACTTCTGCATAATACATTCTGCAACCATGGAATTCATAGATTTCTGTCAAAATTTTACGTTGACGCAGTCGAGCTGCTGTTATTCCGAGAACATAAGATTGAAGATTTTGTCCATTTATGAAAAATTGGCGGGTTTTATTCCAAAATCTTCTACTTCAATTGCAACGTACAGGAGGAACACAGAAATTTACTTCATTCCTTGATTGGTTTAATTGGTTAACAATAACATAATTGTATTTGAACGTTGACCATACCGAGCACAAAATTATTTTATGAAAATTACAAGACTGAGTTTATTTAGATATCTTGCAATGAACAATACAATAATTATAAAATAAGAAATATAAGACCGGTCGCTTTAGTGTTAAAATTCTTCGGATTTTCTTCAATGCTCAATATTCAATATTCATCTCATCTGTTTTGTCATAAATGTATAAAACCCACAGTCCGATGATTACATTATTAAAATCATGATAAGAGGGAATGCATGTCTAATATTAAGTTTACGACGAAGGTTTAGGCTAATAATAATTATTCGAATAATCATTAATTGAAAACATTTGAAATTTCATTGACGATTTGAAATGTTCCTGCAGTAAAACAAAAGCATCCTCGACTCTGACTAATGCTCGACGCCCGCTGGGTTTTACGCGTGTGAATATTTCATAAACGCGCTTCTTTTCTTCGGATATTTCTCATTTTTACGACGTGTCTCATTAACCGATAAAGCAGATGGTTAGAAAAGATTAAAGCGATGATAAACCAGTCGGACGAGGAAGTATAAAATATCTGTTTGTTGTTAAAAATTCATATTTCCCGTATTTGCAGTATATCATCGGTTCGTTTTGTAATATTTCACTCCGATTACTAAGCGAGTTGTCGCACTATCGATTTGCGATTCCATTGACTTGCAAAACAGTTTGACGAGCAAGTTTCCAAAACTTGTCGAATGCAATGGCCGTCTCGAAATACAATGGATTACGGGGATGACGCTTGCGGACGCCATAAACTTGCGTTACGATCGCTGTGGCCGTGTCACTTTCTACTAAACATTCGTTTATCTTGTTGTTGGAGTTTCCTGATAGAGTACCCTGCAAATAAAATGAGCTATCCACGCGGTTGGAAAAACAGAGATAATGATCGATAGTGGGAACTGCTCTCGAAAACTGCATAGATAGTATCTCACGAAGGCGTCCATATTTCCTTTCGATTTCCTTGACTTCGCGGTTAAATATCGCCAATGTGTTCAATGAACAACTGCGCTTGATTCAACGCGTCATACAGGGTAATTCTGAATCATCGCATAAGATATAAAATAATTCTGAACACTGGTATTTACATGTGAAATGCGCCTTGTTCGATAAAAATAGTTTCACTAGAAAATTTTATATTCACCACAATCGTGCAATAGTATTCTCAATTAAAAATATCTTATAAAATGCATTCTGTAAATTTCGGTTCCTCCAAGCATTTATTTTCAACAAGTACGTAAGCATGTATAAGGAAATGATTAACCTGTTGTACAGCTCCCGCTTAGCGTGGCATCGCCGTTGGCCGAGCCAGAATCAATCCGCTGTAGCCGCGCTGTGATTGGTCCGTGTTTTTCGTTAATAACTCCTAAACAAAGCCGCGGACGCTATTTTTGCAAAGGAAATTGTAGCTTCAAATGATCTCAAGAACCTCCACATTTCCGGATGTTGAAGGAATTTTGGGACAACCTGTATTTTAATTTTGCTTATACAATACAGGTGATACGTCTTGGTGATTCTTACATCATACTTTTCAACATTAAATGTAATTGTAGAGAGAAAGTAACCTAAGAATAAACCTAACAGTTAGGCCGACTCGAGTCGTTTGTTTTTGTTGCCTTCAACAGAGTAAAAAGGTAACAGTGAGATCACGTAAAAACAACTTCGTACCGATGCTTTCAAGACAACTGTGTTGGCCATATCGACCACATCAGTCGTCTAAATCTAATCCCTGTAACAGCTAAAAAATAACTGAATCATTTAAATAAGAAGTATTATAATAATACTCCTACTATTTATGAGTTTAATATCGATGCAGTTCTCCAAGGAAACAATTTCGAAATTTCTTATCAGCAACAGACAAAAGTAGTCAATTATAAGGTTTGTTTACCATTACTAGCGTTACCACGAGTTTGCTATACTTTGATTGAAGGACACGGTACAAGTAACATAACGCAAACAACTCCGTTTTGAAAAAATGGGCCCTCCGTTCGTTAAATATAAAATAACATGTCTGAAAATTCCGTGACATTGCTGATGTGAAATATATCTGTAAATAAACATTCTGTCAACGTTTCGGAGAGAAATCGTGTGATTTCAATGCAGGTCGACATTCACGGAGATAAGCATGTCGCCCAGGCGTTGATGTTACGCTATACTCCTGCCATTATTCTGGCAGCAAAATTCCCCAAAGCCGCTGAAATTCATTTGTAAACTGGATAATTATTATCTTCGAATGTGCAAATGTACGGTATCTAGTTTTTGCTTGGAGGATAAGATAAGGGGAGCCTGGAAGAAATTCCTAATTTCACTTTATGAATAGTCGGACAATATATTTTAACCACTTTTAATAGAAAAGATTGTGAATCACTGTTTTACACGTAGTTCTTATTTTCTGTTGTGGAACATATTCACGTTCTTGAATTTTAATGTTTACAGTATCACCAGCGCAAATCTTATGTCACATTTGATAAAAGTGAAGCATTTTTCCTGGTAACATCTGACACCTTAAGATGCGACTATTGTTGGATAGCAAATGCAGGAAAGTAGACGCGCATAGGGACACGCGTGGCTCAAGACAAAGAAGACTTTGTTGTTTGTCTTCGATACACATGCTTAAGAATACAGAAATGTACCGAATTAATTTAAAGACAGTATATTTTTCATCGAATATCTCTCACCTAATTGTCTCTCTAGTAACGAATTAATTGAATACTCAATTCCCTATCTGAAAAGTAGGCTGATAGATATCTAAAGACCATTTGTGAGAGATTTGTAAAAAATAGGTATAATTTTCAAGTTAAGAAAATTGCGACTATCGAGTACAGTATTTTATCCATAAAAAATGTCCCAAACGTCTGGCCGATAAGTGTCCCGAAGCTATCCCCACTACTGCGGAGTGTACCCCCTCGAGGGGCCTTGACGAGTATGACATCATACGGCTCGGGTATATCGGTGAGACCACACTAATCCAATGATAAAACTTCTTTAGTTTTCATTATTTTTTTATGGGACTTTGACCAACATATTTGTGGCATTTTTCTAATAAAAATCATACCAAATATGATATAATTCCGATGATACTTACTTGTGTAATGGACGATTAAAGGTTTCTTTCGACGCAAGGAGGAACAGCGTATGGGAAGTTCTTTGCGTCGAAAACTTTCTTTGTTCATTATACAAGTGAATATCATCGGAATTATATCATGTTTGGTATCATTTTGCATTAGAAAAGTGCCACGAATATGTTGGTGAAAGTTCCATAAAAAAATAATGAAAAATAAAGAAGTTTGACATCGGATTAGTTACGTTTACACTTCTCGGCGATCGAGGCCTCTCGAGTTCGGCCGTCCTTCTCTACGTTCGGCAAAAGTCAAAGAATAGTATCCCTGGCGTATAATTGTCCCTGGGCAGACCCGTGTTGGGGACAATTATCGATAAAATATTGTATTTTGTTCGATTAAAAACTTATGTTAATTTCAAATTTTACTAAAGTGAATGGCAGTAGTAGATCAACAGCTTGTCCTCGAACATGAGCAATACATATAGAAATAATCACCTCTCCATATTTTAATTTATTCAACTTTTTCCTTGGGTGTTCGTAATTCCAACACTCTTCCCTGTACCTAGCAGTTTATTCATTGTACACTTATTGTTCAATTACCTTCTTCGTGCACTCTTTTTGGTCACTGGTATTTCTAGTTTCTCTCCGACAGTATACAACAAAGTTAAAACGGCGATAAATCGAATCCACTCTGGTACTAATGCACTTCCTAGTTTGCAAGACCAATTAGCACAGTATTGCTAAAGATCCCGTTTCGCAGCTAGGAAAAAGTGCTAGCACGATTGAAGGTCGTGAACTGCCACAACCTGTGCGATTTCTTTTCCATGCGCCCAACGTTCATTCGTCGATTCGATACTTTAAACTGCATTTTTAATAATAAATTCACTGAAGAAGCTTCTACGCATAGATATTGTATGTGAAAATTTCTTACGGTTAAATGAATATTCTGAATGTGATTTATTTGTCACATTTACATAGATAATTCATAGTTCAGAGCATGTTTGCGTTGGCTCTCGTGGAAACTTTTTTAATAAACATTTCCATGGAACTTTTATTACACAGATTCGAAAACAACTTAAAAGAGTTTCGATAAAAATAAAAACTGTGTTACAGAATCATGGATTTAATTAAATTAAACACAAGTTCGAACAGAATTTCTTTTACAAATGTTTACTTCGATCCTAGTTAAACCTGTTCTACGTTTTATTCATAGAGAATATTCCACGAAGAAAAATTCTCGTTTTCCTCACGGTATGTTCAACGAGAATTGAAATAAACTTCAATTTTATAAAGCGTTGAATCTCCAATTTCTAGATTACGAAAGAACTTGAAAGTCTGCAATTAATTAATCTCGCGACAGAGTTTTGCCAAAGTAATCGGAGATATTCGAAAGAAAAAACCCCGAAGCCATCGAAGTGTTAAATTATTAGCAATTGCTTCTCCTCTCTGCAAACATTTTGTTTCTCCTTGTTAGAACCTCGACACGATTTCGTCGAAAGTTTCGCCGCGTCTGTAGTTCAACAAAACGCGACTGTTTCGTGTTGCACGTAATTGAGAATTGCGTGTACAGGTGTGTTTGTGTGTATGTGTGGCTTTGTCCACGATCGGCGGCGTTTTGCGGGAGATCATTGCGTCAAAAATGTTTTGCGATTAAGTTTGTATACGGGACACGTATCTGGGGGAAGAGGAAACGCGTGGTGAACGTACGCATAAGCTTGTAAGTTGCAATAAACGTATGCCCAATCAGTTCGCAAACTCGTCGCGGTGAAAGTCCTTCAAAGCTAGTTTCACGTTCCACAATATAATACTGTATCTCCGGATTCGCAAATGCCTCCATGTACGCCGGTCGGCACACTAATCGGTTGCCGACGAATTTCAAATGACTAGACTGCGGATCTTCATTTGCGAAATTTCATTCTCTCATCAGTCAAATTACTAGATCGAATAAAATTCATCGACACTCTTCAATTCTTCTCATCTTGGATCATTTTTATCATAATTATAAATATAATACATTTTGTCATAATAATAAGTATAAATACATTTTGCCAGAAATCGTAGTAGTCATTAAACAGTCATTAATATAGTCATTACTAATAATAATAAATGTACAAAATATAATAATTACAATAATAATAAGTATAAATACATTTTCCCACAAATCGTAATAGTCATTAAACAGCCATTAATCATTTTAGATTGTGGATAGTTATGTGAAATAAACATTTTCTGCGTGTGTTGCAAAAAATAAGAGCGATTTAGGAATTTCATTCTCCCATTAGTAATTTTAGTAGATGAATTTTATAATAAAATATGTAATGTTTCAACGATGATAATTAAATAAGAAATTTGCAGCAATCTAGATGATAGAGGCAACATTTATTTCCACTTTAATAGCGAGTACAGTTGTATGAAGTTGTTTAAACAAGGAAGAAATTATAAATTAATGAAAGAAGCATGTTATTACTTTATTTCATTGTATTGTAATGTGGAAATCTCAAGGTCTGTATAATTAAACATGTGAAATGAAAATTATAAACACAAACGAGAGAGAGAAAGTGAGAAGAAAGTGAACATGAATTTTATTTTAAGACAATCGTCTCCTTGAATATTTACGAGTCGGAACTTTGCTTTGCTATAAAAATATACACTATTTGAAAATATGAATTCTTTTCTTTAACAATGTTAAAAATTAAAATATTTACTTTTTACACTGTTAGAAGTTTTTTTTAGAAAATGAAATAATTTATATTCGAGTACGGTAGTAAATATTAATTATTTAAGAGTTGCCGGTGCTTTTACATCAAGCTTCGTACGACGGTATTATTCTGTTACGATACCTGTGGCGCACATTATTGTGCGACCATAAGCAACGTCGGGGGCGTCATTGCTCGTCGAAAATTTCATAGCCGACGGTTTAATTAAATTCGTTTCTATCTAATAAACAGAGTATGGGACAGACTTCTACTTCCTCCATCGTGAATTCTGCTAACGATCAATAAATCTACTTCCAGCTATGCAATATCGTCAAGAAACTGCGCTTTCAGCATTTTATTATACAACAATATTTTCATCACTGACACGTGTCAAATCACAATTCTGTCATTTTTAACCCTTAAAGACTGCAAATCTTTATGCATAATAAAAACTGTGTATTAGTTGCAAGACAAAGCAGCAACATACATATTTATTTCTTTTCTTGATAAGTATTTTCTTTTTTTTACTATTCTTGTAAAAATAATGCAATAATAGTCTTACATTTTTTTAATGTTCTTGTTGATTTCAAATTTTACCATTTCCCCCAGTGTAGTTGCAAATTAAAATGTATTGCTTCTTTCAATAATTTTGAAAAGCCGAAAATAGATAGACAAATTTTATGACAAAAATGAATAGATGTTGTACAAAACTGTGAAGACATTAGAAGAATTTAAGGATTTGTTACACTACATTGTTGAAATGATTAAAAAGTGAAATTCATTTTTAGTCAGATGACATAATCGGTTTCAGAGTTGTTATTTTATAATTATTCAAATTACAAAGATGCTTTTATTAAAAATTATTAAATACGTTTTTTCTTTCAAGCATATATTGTTATAAAAATTGCAAAAAATCTGAACAAGTTTATTCTTGTCATTTTTATGAAACGAGCTAGTTATTTCGGATTGGTTTTCATAAAGATAGAACAAGCTTACAAAGAAGTTGTCGGTAAAATATTTACATTGAAGAACAATTGAATAGCGATTTAAGAAACAGAACGGGTCTAGGGAAGAAACGTTCTTTCTCTAAATTTTTTCAGCAATTTCATAAGAGGTGAAGTGAAAGTTGCTCGAGTTTGTTGGAATAACGAAACGGGAGAAATCTGGTGGTCATAAAATAAAGGGACGCAAAGACAAGCTTTTCGTGCCCGCACGAATTATGAAAGCGGCGAGACGATGTTGCAAACCCGACGAGTCTCCGTCTTTCCGCGACTTTTTGCAAATCGAAGGATTATAAAACAGAGATACAGCTGTCGCTGACCGTGCAAATATTTGAAAACAATCGCCGTCGGATGTCGTGTACACGTTTCATTTTGAAATCGATTTCGTTCATTCGTGTACACACGCAAATAACGCCAAAACAAATATCTTGTTTAAACTTTATACGGTCACGTGCTGTCGCTGCTTCGCTTGTAAGATTTCTAGTAAATTTTATGATTCCGTGAAAACGTGTGCTGTTGCAATGTATCAACACGGACTAGCAAATGTTTTAGTTAGGCTCGTGTTAAGTGGTAAAAATTTGCCAGAGTGTTCCTACACGTTCCTGAAAATTCCTGTCGACAATCGTGTATTCGAGTGTCGACAATCGTGTATTCACGTGTCGACAATCATGTATTCACGTGTCGACTCTCTGTCATTGTTGCAATTTATTGCAGTTAATGATTTATTTATTATTTAATTAAAATAGTCATGTCCGCGCTGAATGATAGTCATACAACGAATATTGCTAACAAGAAGTGCACACAATGAAAGTCTTTATTTACATCTTTCCTTGGGTATAACCGGTTGTGCCTGTCGACAGATAATTGTCATATCAGGCACACTTCTTCGGCTTCTCTGCAAAAGGTACGTTACTTTCTACAGGAAGTGAATGTCCAAAGCGGTACACACTGGTTAAGGCCGATACCTTCAATGGGGTTTGATTGCAAGCTGAAATTGCACATGTAAAGTATTCACGTCCATCGAATTAGAGTAGAAATAGAGTATTTACATCTACCAAGATCCAAGGTATGAACACTCATTGCTTTGAGACAAGAGCTGAACATTTCAGCGTTCAAAATATTTCCTAAAATAATAATTTTTTTACATAAATAGCTCAATACTTTTTTGAAAAGAAGTATCTGCAATGATTAGAGCATTAAAGAATACACCTCCAAGCGTCCCTAAACTATCTACACCAGATTGTGGCCCCCTTAAAACTATTCTCTTATTATCTAAACTATTTCTTTTATATAGCATATAATATTCAAGTCATTTAAAGGTTAAAACCGGTCACCGTGTATCGTATATCCAATCCCACAAACGGTATTTTGCAAAAATGGCTGCCACATCCTTCTAGCTAAAGATATTTAGCTCAAATACGATAAAAGATGTGCATATTGATTTTTCAGAGAAACGTAATTATATGCATAAAAATATTTGTTGAATTTCTCGGACGTTTCAACTGTTCAAAGGTACTTACAATTCTTATACGAGTTGAAATGTGAAGACGGACAGTCGCGTATTATTGTCAGTTCTTTCACATTTCGCTTTGTGCGGTATTCAACCTTCTTGTGTCATCGTTATGGCACTTCCGCGATGATCATTTACAATCACCTCGACACCGCAAAATATGATACCAGTCAGAACTAGATGCTTCTCACAGGTGGTCAACGCACAGCCATTTGTATTCTACTCGGACGGACTGTTAACATTTCCTTATCACGTTTACCCTGAAGTCACTGTCTAACGCGAACGAGGTTTCCGTGTTTCACGTATTTGTGGCCCCGTAAGGAACGTCACCCAGAAAAAGCATGGATCGATGCCAATTATTTAAATATTCGGCATGGAAATCCTATTTCAGCTGCACTCCCGCTCAAAAGTATGAGGACAACACGTTTAATTTTTTATGCGGTCCAGTTTACACAGTATCAGAGAATATATATTTTAATAATTATGCGAGTTTAGTATTTCGAAATTGTCTTTTTTCAATCCTTATGTCGATAACCGAATACCCACTTTAAATATCTTTTTAAAACTTCTTTGATGCTTTTGTCGATAAATAAAAAAATTATTTTTATGTCTATGATATTATACACTCCCGCTCAAAAGTATAGTTTATACAGTTAATAATAAATTCATTAGATATTTCACCAAAAATTATTATTATTGTCTTCAGAAGACAGCAAACCGCTCTAATGGATCATCGTAGATTGGAACAGTATTAGCCCTGCCGAAGAAACTTTTATTTATTCAAGAGATTTTAATAATTAGATTGTACAATTTGGTACTATTAGAATAAATTATACTTGCAACAAAGTGTCCACATATTTTTGAGCGGAGGTGTACGTACTTCGGATCCCAATTGAACAGAATACTAATTCGATCATGTGATTATCAGATTGGAGATCGTTATGCAAAATAAAAATTAAGGAAGAGGAGTTACATAAAAATTGATTTCTTCTCTTAATAATTGTATGGGTTGCAAATAACGTTTTATCAAATGCATCTGATGTTCTCCCTAAATTTTGTTTGACTTACTCATTTTTCTTATAACTAGACCGCCGATGTTTTTGCATTTATGGCATCTGAAAATTTTCAAAAAATGCTGCAATGTAAAATTTGATAGAATTTGGTACGATTTTTATTTATTCCAGATCTACAAAGGCTTCCAACACTGAAAATAAGATTTTATTGAATTCCACTTTCTTAAAATTTACCTACAAACATTGAAAATTGCGTAAATATCCGCAGTCTATATAAAAATTGAAAACCAAATTCTAACTTGGCTACGTCTAGTCAAAATTTTGCAATATCACGCATACTCGGATATTATTTTTAGAAACTAATCAGTGCGATCATGTGCTCGCAGCTTATTTGATAAGAAAACGAAACCGAATTCCATCGTAACGACGAGATTTTCGGAATGAACCAGCAGCAAGATCGTCCGCCGTTTTGCGCAGAACTGCAGAACTGAGAAAACGTTTAAGGCAATCAGAGTCTTCGTCAATTTGGCGTTTAAACTAAAACGAGACGAATCGCATAATTCGCGGAAATGAGTCGATACCGTAATTTTCCATAATTGGCAGTTTAATTCAGTTAGAAGTAGTTCAGAACAGGAAGATCGTGGTGACGGATTACCGAATGAGCAGTGCAGTAGCGAAGCAACGAAGTAGCAAAGAAATCATCCGTAGAAGTGTCTGAATACTTGGAAAAAGAAACGTTATTCCAGCCGAGCTATGAATGGCCGTAATCATCTAATCAGGCACATAATAGATATTATTTAATTTCTAGGCACGTGAAACTATGAAACTGAAGTACTTTGAAATTTCGATTGAAGTCATTTTCACCGTGAATTAGCCAATTGTCCGGCTAAAAAGAAGATGGACAAAACCTTGTCCGAAGAAGTGTTATTGTTCGGAAGTTCGCGTGAAACGTTTAAGTCTTGCATACGAAGTGTACACGGATTTTGACACAACTCCGTGCAACATTGTTGCATGCTTGTTGCTAAAGCTGTCCACATCGATTCACCAATTTGTACGATGTTTAGCGGCGCTGCATGATTGCCTGAGCATTGATACGACAAATTTGAAATCGATCGGGGTAATAATTCCGTACTCCCGAGGGCAAATGGCGGCGAATTACCGGGGAGGTTATCCCATTTCTGCTTGAATGCGAACTAATGCTATCATGGGACACGTTATCTCTGCATATGTTTTCAGTCGGTCAATATATTTATCTATTCAGTTTTCATTTCTATTATTTGTTAATACACTGTATACGTTTTTGATGATTTGGATGCGTTGAGAAAGAATGTCAAAAAATCTCTGTAATTGCTAGACTGGATTTGATGCATTTGCAACAAAAGTAGATCAAATGCAATGTAATGGGAATATTTAAAAAGAAAAGAAAATTCCGTAAAAAGGAATAAATGTCTATGTAGCTCCTGCACCTTAGAATTGAGCGAGTCAAGTTTCATTTTTCTAAAAATCTGCAGTCTGTTAATAACTAATAAATTGTAGATTTTCATTTAATCGTTTTTACCATAAGCCTTTTGCCATTCTGTGCAAATAAAAATACACATTCACGTTTCACGAGAATACGAGAATATTTGAAAATAAATATTACTGACAACAATTAGTAATTATCCAGTGGTCTAGCTTTTATCTTACATTATTTTTTCTACTTAAATACGATACTAAGTTTATCGTAGTTCTTTGTTATCTTTGTGTATCAGGTCGTACCTAAATGCTCTCTAGTTTGTGCTATTGCAGATTCTGAATACGTAGTAAAACGAGTTTACAAATTTGCAAGGTATCTACACGTGCTATCGAATAGGTATCGGCTAATAAATATTCAGAGTCCATTTGTTGTTACTGATACCGTCCGGGTCAGCCCGACCTGGTTAAACGTCTCGCGTATCTTGTGAAAGAACTTCAGACTTATTTTTATTATTATCATAGCATTGATTAGCGTTGTGCCCGAAAAAAACGATCAGTTTTATTATTAGCCTGTATTTTTAAAGAGCATTGTATCGCTACTCGTAATAGATATACACATAAACATGTACTATATTTACGCAAAAATATTTAATCAAAGTACTGTTTTTAGTACTCAGAAAAAAATTTAACCTTCGCAGTGTTTGACCTAAGTGAGATTACTGCAGAAATTTAATCAACTTAAGGGAACGCCGGTCGTTCACGATTTCCATGGCAACCAACCTGTTAAACTGACTACTGTAAATTCGCAAGTACAGGATGAACGAAGAACAAACAGGATACTCCATTATCTGACCGTTTTAAGTAGAATCAGCGAGAATTACACAGACACATTTATGTATAGTGGATCAAACAAGAATTTGTGCACACAATCTCTATCTATCTTCTGGATATAAATTCTAACGAACAAGTAGCACATTAAGGGGTTAAGACACCGTAACGACTGTGGAAAATATAAGATTTTTAAATAACAGTACAGAAAAAAGTGAATGATCGATTAATATAAGATTTTGTATTTCAGTTTACTATATTATGAACTCTATAAAAAAATGCTTGTGATATTTGAAAAATATTTTGTTTTTGTGCCTTTCGTCGTCTTTGCTCGGAATATCTTTTCTTCCACATGGCCAACTGGTGTGTACAGGATTCCTACAAATCGAATTAACTATATCAAAAAAATATCATAAACTGTGATATATTCTCTAGGCATTGACGATCCCACATTTCAATTTTTGTGAAAATTAACAAAATGGCAGATATTTCAAATTTAATGACTGAATTTCGGTAGAAAATTTGTTAATTTTTTATTTATATTCAACAAAATAATGGAAAAATGAAAAAAATCGATCGCAATGCCTAACAGTTATTATAATGAAGATACTGTAAAATTTTAATGTAACCGTTAAGGTAGAACTCCAGACATCTTGTACAACGTTTTGAAAAACTCAACTCTGAGAAAAACGCGTTTAAAGTATACGAATGTAATTTGTACTTCGAGAAAATAATTTGTTTTGAAGACTTGAAACTACTATTTAAGACAAAAAAGAATTTTCGATTTTTTTCAAAATATCACTGTGTCCTAATACCTTAATAAATATATGCTTTTTAGCGGTTCACAATGATTTTTTTATGATAATTTTACCAACTTAGTGATATTTCTCTAATAGAAATGACATCAAACACGACACAATTTGAACTATATGTGTTTCTTGAATTTGTGGAACCTCGATTATCCGAACTAGTCAGTGAAACAGATAGAACAGTTACTTAGTTACGTTGCTAGATTAAATGCGGAACACGTACATTGTTGGATAATGTAAAATTCAGACATCAGTTCGGATAATCGAGGTTCTACTATATTGAAAATTGAACGAGTTAAAACGAGCCATATTGTATCGTGTTGGGTGTCATGTTAATCAGAGAAACATCAGGAATATGTTGCTAAAAAATTCATGATAAAGATAACACAATATTTTATTGTCGAAAAATTCACGATAAAGGTGACACAATATGTTATTGTCGAAAAATTCGTGATAAAGGTGACAAAATATTTTATTGTCGATTATCAGCGATCGAACTCTGGGGACTAAATTAAATATCGTGCGCATCTCTGTCGCATACATCGAGGACTTACCGTGAACCTGAAAGCTGGTGCATACAAACCTTTCGAATCCACTGTAAAATGCTCGGTAATGTTGAAATGCGCATCTGACGAGCATCGTAACTACCTCACGCGTGCATTATCGATCGCGGTGATCGGGGTAGTGGATCCGCACGATCTTTCACGGTTCTGTTGTTCGCCGATTGTTTCGCTTTTCACTCCTTGAACAGCTCCACTTGGTGCGGCGCGGCGCGGCAAAGTATGTCAGGGTGATCGGTGTCGCGTTCTCACGTCGCGAGACGGTCACGCTCGACATGCTGGCATGGCTAATGGGCACGGAAATTCGATTGCTCTTTCCGAGGGATTAGATGTTTTCGTAAGCAACGGCGCGACCGCGACGACGACGCGTGTAAACGACAAATTGAACCCGACCGATCGCGAGTCCCGTCGCGCTGGCTAACGATCAGGGATTCTAACTCGACGTCTAACTCTAACCCTAACCCGGTTAACCAAGGAAGGTTACTGTAATCCACTGTAACCCATACTTTTTTTTTTAACGTGAGAAAAATCCATGATGGATAACCGTCCCCAACGCTGGAGTCCCCAACCCATACTAACCTCGAGGGAACGGTTCTTAAATCCTAGAAAAAGCGGGTTACTATTAAATAGAGATTTAAGGAACCTAACTGAACACAATCTGAGCTACTAACGATCGCTTCAACACAGCGTGTGAAATAAGAATGGGAAGCATTCATGTGGGTGGCCGATAACAATGGAAAATCAAAAAGCAATTCATCAATCTCTTTTCCTTTTTGCTCTTTGCGTCTCGCGACAGTCGCGAGGACGTCTAACAATACCGCAATATGTACCAGGCATTCTTTGCTCATTGTTGCCTTATCAATAATATATGGACCGTTTATCTTGAAATTGGTGCGAGTCCATTTTTTTTTAAAATGAGACCTCGCATAATTTGTGATTAATTTAGTGTAAATAGAAAGTCATTATTTTTTTTAAATGGACTGGCACCACTTTCAAAATAAACTGTCCATATATAATCTATCTTCTATATCAATAAAAATGCATATGTTCGTTTGTTCAAAATCTTAAATCTCCGAAAGTTCTTCATCGATTGCTTCGAAATTTTGACACAACTTTGCATTCGAATACGCGCGTGTTTTTATATACCTAGTTTACATAATCTATATAACTAAAGGGATAAAACAAACATTTAAATTATCAGTTTCATGTATACCCACAAGCATTGTGAAATTAAATATATTAGAAACGTGCGCTTTCTCTTTCCTTTCTTTTCCATTTAACCAGACTGAGACACAGCAACGCGTGACCGGGTACAGCTAGTTAATAATATATATAATAATGCTTTATTAATAATTAATAAGTTATTATATATTTTTGCTTTCAGACCAGAGTAGGGCACAACTCAACTAATAATTAAAAATGACTAATAGTCTGATTGATTGTTAGTCATAGCAAAATAGTCATTAGTTAAAACTCTTTGATTAGTTAATCATAACTACATGGCACTACTTAGTGACAGCTCCAAGTAATCGTTAGTTATTGCTTATTAGTTATGATTAATCATTAGTTAGTTTAAATGATCAGTCATCAATCGTTTAAAATATAAATTTTTTTACATCGTCAATAAGTTTTCCCCGTCTTATTTAAAATTGATTCGTAGATAAATTAAACTGATTGGCACCAAGGCGTAATCATAAATAAGGAAAGAAGTTCAAACTTCGTACTCAAAACCCGCTCATAGTATGGGTGACACATCTTCATGGGTTACAAAGAACTAAAACCGATTCGGGTTACGGTTACGATCCCTGTTTTAAAGCTTTCCGACCATAACCCGCTCTTACCGGGTTAAATCTGCAGTCTGTTAATAACTAATCAATTGTAGATTTTCATTTGAATACGAGAATATATGAAAATAAATATTACTAACAACAATTATTAATTATACAATGGTCTAGCTTTTATCTTACATTATTTTTTCTACTTAAATACGATACTAAGTTTATTGTAGCTCTTTTTCATCTTTGTGCACCGTCTCGAATCAAATTAATGCAAACGAAAAATTCGACATTTTACAGCTTTTGAGTTAATGGTACTATTTATTCGAAACTTATCTTTTTTTATTTCGAGAAGTGTATGAGGTTGTATTTAAATGCTCTTTAGTTTGTGCTATTGCAGTTTCTGCATACGTAGTAAAACGAGTTTACAAATTTGCAAGGTATCAAACTTCGTACTCAAAACTCGCTCCTAGTATGGGTTACAAAGAACTAAAACCGATTCGAGTTACGGTTACGATCCCTGTTTTAAAGCTTCCCGACCATAACCCGCTCTTACCGGGTTAACCGGGTTACGGTTGGAGATTCAGTAACCGGTTACCGAAGCTACGCGGGTTACGGCGGTTTATTGAGAACCGAATCCGATTCGGGTTAGGTATTTGATCCCTGATCGCGAGTCCCGTCGCGCTGGCTAACGATTACTCGCGGCCGCGGTCGATTCGAAACAGCTCGCAATTAGGTTTCTCGCGCGCGTGCAGGCCATTGACTTGGCCGCCGCGGAACGGTGCAAGGCATCCCGATGCAAACTGTCCCTGGAGGAGGTCAATACACTCGACTTTACAGAGCGCCGCGCGAACTTCATTGTATGCTCGGCGTCGTCCCGCTTTTTACCGCTGGGAAGCCGCATTAACGAACCTAATTTGTTTACTCCGACCTTATTGCATAGGTTTCAAGCACGTTAGGGATGCCACCGCGGGGCTAGTCCGATGCCCCATAATTTCGGAATCAAATGCGACCAAAATATTCGACGAAGTGTCCGCCCGTTCAACGAACATTTAAATCGTCTTATAGCTTACACAATATGTTCTCTTAACGATCGTAGTTTCTTCTTCCTTCGGATAGGATACTGGTGATTAACACTGATTCAAATCTAGGAGTAGGGGACAGTTTGTTAATTTTCTCTAATTATAATGTTCTAGAGTGGATGACAATCTGAGACGCCATGTTATGTGTCAGTAGACTGCGGATTCTATTTTCCATGAGGGTAATGAGTAATTATTATCTAATTTTTCCCATAATTGCGGAATCAAATGCGATCAAAGTATTCGACGAAGTGTCCGCCCGGTCAACGAACATTTAAATCGTCTTATAGCTTACACAATATGTTTTCTTAACGATCGTAGTTTCTTCTCCCTTCGGATAGGATACTGGCGATTAACACTGATTCAAATCTAGGAGTAGGGGACAGTTTGTTAATTTTCTCTAATTATAATGTTATAGAGTGGATGACAATCTGAGACGCCATGTTATGTGTCAGTAGACTGCGGATTCTATTTTCCATGAGGGTAATGAGTAATTATTATTTAATTTTTCCCATAATTGCGGAATCAAATGCGATCAAAGTATTCGACGAAGTGTCCGCTCGTTCAACGGACATTTAAATCGTCTTATAGCTTACACAATGTAGTTTCTTAACGATCGTAGTTTCTTCTTCCTTCGGATAGGATACTGGTGATTAACACTGATTCAAATCTAGGAGTAGGGAATAGTTTGTTAATTTTCTCTAATTAGAATGTTATAGAGTGGAGGACAATTTTAGACGCCATGTTATGTGTCAGTAGACTGCGGATTCTATTTTCCATGAGGGAAATGGGTAATTATTATTTATTTATTCCCATAATTGCGGAATCAAATGCGATCAAAGTGTTCGACGAAGTGTCCGCTCGTTCAACGGACATTTAAATCGTCTTATAGCTTACACAATGTGTTTTCTTAACGATCGTCGTAGTTTCTTCTTCCTTGGGATAGGATACTGGTGATTAACACTGATTCAAATCTAGTAGTAGGGGATAGTTTGTTAAGTTTCTCTAATTATAATGTTATAGAGTGGATGACGATTTTAGACGCCATGTTGAAATGTGTGAATGACTTGCCATGTTATGTCAGTAGACTGTGGACTTTATTTTTCATGAGGGAAATGGGAAATTATTATTTACGAGGAAAATGGGTAAACGCCATTTGAAGCAGTGAACAAATTAAAAGAATGTTCGGTAGACTCCCGTATAACACAATTCAAAATATTGTTTAAAAATTCTTTAAAAATTCTTTAAAAATTCTTTGTAACTTAACATTCAATTTCAAAATGGCCACCGTCTTCAGCAATACAAGATTGACAGCGTTTCAAAATGGAATATATTACTTATTCTTGTTTTATAACTTTCTCCTTTAAATTGTTTATTTATAAAAATTGAACATAACACAAATGACTGTACTCAAGACACAACAAATTTTGAACACGCACTTATTAGTGTGTAAGAAAGTTTATTTGGCTTGAACCATTTTTGTCGTTGAGGTTTTAAACGTGCTCCGAGAAATTGCCTCGGGTTGGCTTTGCATTGTTCAGCGGTAACTTCAACTTGATTACGTGGGAATATTATGCAGCGTTCATACGTGACAATTAGCGAGTTGAACTGGTTGATATTTAATATGATCTTTAGCGAGAACACTGTGCAATCACTTATGAAGAAGTCTATTTGTTCAACGGTAATTTAAATCGTATTAAACCTTACACAATCTACCTGCAGTATATAATTTTTTTAACGACCGTGGTTTCTTGGGTCTTGAGAACCATAATAATGGTTTCATAACCGGAAACAGTTTATCAAAGAAAATACAATAGTTTACACATCTAATAAAAAGATAATTAATTTTCTGAATTTTCAAAAGTTTGCTTAGAAATTATTTCTTGATATTGTGAGTAGAACATAAATCTAATTCAAATGCAAGACTATTTTTGCAGAACTATTTTTGAAAAGCTCATGAGGGTGTTAAACGTTATATAAATGTTATCAATCGTTATCGTTATATGATACATAATGAATAAATAAAATTTATACACGTGCCGCGTTAACTAAAATATTTCTGTTGCCTCGAGAGTTGGAAGTTTCTGTAGACATTAACGAACGACTGCAACATTGTTAGCTGATAAACCTGTCAACCGATAACTTCACAGTCATTACTTGAGAAAACTATCTAGTGTTCGCCTATGTGACTTGTAATAAGTTAAAGCTAGTTAGCCTTGGACTCTAACGTATCGATGAGCATCGCTATGACGGCATAACCAATACGACTTGTTCAAGAAAAGTATCCTATAAAAACGTACACACTGTTTGCTTCGTTCCGTGCACCTAAGCAGCTCCCACCATTATACAATAACAAATAAACTGCGTATTTTATGCATTCATGGCAAAAACAAGGTACTGCAATTTAAAGCAGTAGAAAGATTAAAAGAACTTCAGAATGTCGATATATTCGTAGCGTAAGGTATTTATTCATATGTTTGTTCAATAACACGAGAATTTACCTCGAAAATGACAAAAAGTAATAGAACAGAAGGGAAAATATGTTATTGAATAAATCTATGAATAAATATCTAAATTTTAGCTTTCAATTTTAATTTACAAACGCTACGAACTTTCGTTCCAACCCAATACTATTTTGAACCTAATAAGATTATTAAAAAGAAAACGAAATATGGCTACTGTTCGTTGCAACTAATGTTGAATACAATTTTTATTTTGCATAAAAATCTGATGATAAACCACTCGTAAAGTAAGAACTAGAATTTTCGCTCTGGTAATTCCGCATCAGTTATTTCAATTTTGCATTGTACAAAACAGGTCAATAGAGATTACCAATAGACGTTAAATTGCAAGGAAAAATGTCTTCTACTTATAGAGAATGATTTTTGTAATCATCGCTGGGTCAATGGAAGTAAAAAAGGGAAAAGCCCATCATTAGCAGGACGTAGGTAGACACTAAACCGAGAAAACAATTAGACACGTTGAGGCAAGTGTGTCAAGGTGGACACAGAAATTCAACGCGACAAATGTTCGACTGCGGACAATGGGAAATGCCGTATTCAGGGTAGACCACAGAACAATCTACTGCACAGCCGTATTAGTTCACGCTTGGCCGCCACACCGAGCCGGTGTAATCTACTTCTCGCTATCGAAAGTCAAGCTAGTTCTGCAGAGCGCCACCGTAATAATGTATCGCTGCAGGTTGCGAAATTCTCGTTCCGCAGTCGATTATTTGCCGAGAGTAAAAGGATAAACGCCATCTTTTTTTCGAGATACCGTGCACCGCTTTCTTCAAATCGCTGAAAAACGAACCATTCCGGGTATTCATTTTCTTAAAATAGACTTTTTTCTTGCATCTTCTTTAACCCTTTGCACTCCAAACTATTTTAACTAAAAAATTAAACACTTCTTTCGATGTAGAATATTCCTATTCCCTATGATTTTTGAAATTTTATGTATGCGAAATTAGTATAAATACCTCATACAATACTTAAATGTTTAATAATTGATTAGATACCGATATATTTAATAACTCAAACAATATTTTGAATAATGCTACAGCAATTTCTAGTGGCGCCTCAGAGTCGCCATTGGAGTGCTAGAGGTTAATAGTTGAATCATTGAACGTGTTTTTCAAAAACCATTTTCTTCGAAACTATTATCTCAAGCTCTGGTTGATCAATCGACTTGAAATTTTTCGAGGATCTTCAGCACATATCCTGTTATTGCGCGAACCAAAAATTTTAAAACACTTCAATTTTTTCTTATTTTTTCATAGCGACAAAGGCAAGGAAAATATCAAAAACATTGGTAATTGGCTTTAAAATGCCGTCATTGTTTATACAATTAAAATTTGTAACTTCTCCTGGTTCAGACTAATGAATAATAAGATTAATAAACAACTTTATTTTTTCGTTTCCAATCGGTAGAAAAGCCGAATGCATGTTTTTCAAAACGTACTCCATAATCAAATATATAACTCACGTAATTCTAATTGTTTGTACTGTTAAACAAATTGACACATATACTTCAGATACCAATAAATATGTGTGCAGAATCCCAATTCAAAAGGTCCAATAGTTTTTCTGAAAAAAGTTCGTAAATCAAACTACCCCTTTAATACCGCATTTCAAGGGTATTCATCATTGAATAAAATAATTATATTATAATTTTAACGCGGCTTCTATAAGACGCAAATCCTTCGTTATTAGATTGATTCATAGCATTTCTACTTAATTCCTCATTATCAAATGATTAACTATTTTAACTTCCACCATTTTTGCATTAAACAGCTCACACGTTCAGGAACGGAAGTGGGTACGTTCGCGTTGAATCGCATCGATTCGATCGAAGGTTACTAGAGGACACCCATAATTAATTGTTACATCGCCACTGTTGAGCCTCAATTGCATAGTACGATACTCATTGTGACACGGTGGACAATGATCGATGTTTATTTCGCGAGGTAACAACGCTTACCGAAATAGCAATCGGCTTGGAATAAACAAGCGCTACATTTTGGAGAAAATTCTGCTTTCTTTCTTTGTGAACGTTTTTGAAAAATTTATTTTAAATTTCTTATCTACGAGAAATCGATATTTAATGATAATCAAATATTATATTAATGATAATTAAATATTTAGTGATAATTTCGTTGAAAAATAATAATATAACAGTAAACCTGGTCTCAACAGCTTAATTTCTTATCTGCGAGAAGTCGATATTTAATGATAATTAAATATTTAGTGATTATTTCGTTGAAAAATAATAATAAAACAGTAAACCTAGTCTCAACAGCTACTGTCAATGTAATTTTATTGCATCTTTATTGTCATAAATGACCTTCGTTGACTTTCGTTGATCTAAAAAAGACGAAGATGACCTTCATATCTCTGAAGCGACTCCGTCTCGTTTCGAAAACTTTTCTACCATCATCATACTTTCGGAGTTATTCTAGGTGGCAATAGTTGGAGCCTCCCCCTGTATATCGACAGTTTTTCCAGAATCAGAAATTTAGTATTTAAATACTTCTTGGATTCACTTATGTTCCTCTGAAAGGATGATAGTCTACGACTATTTTGTCCGCAGTAGTCCACCTCCGCGGCGCAAGATTGTATGGTAATCTCATAATGGACATGTACTTATTCATGCAACCACTCGTGGAGAATAATTGCTTGAATATTTCATCTTGAGACTTACGTAATGCCACAACAGCGTAACCATAAAAATAATTTTTTTTTTTTAAAATAAAGCTTCTTGTCATACGGAAACATAATTTTCCGAGCTCTCTGACTACGTTCGCCCAGAATTATGTTAGGAACGCTGTATTTTAAATGCGATTTGACAGCGTCGGATTCACGACAAAAAATTTTCTGTTTTATTCTGTCTTATAGTTAAAATATGAAGCAGTAGGAAGATAAAATAAATTTAAGAGAGTGTCGATTAACCCTACAAATTGTTAACCCTACAAATTGTTAACCCTACAAATTGTTAACCCTACAAATTGTTAACTACCACCACCGGTCGAAATGACCGGTTCCAGATTTTTTATTTTACAATTATTGAAATAATAAAAATTATTTCATTAGGAATGGTTGTATAGATATCTTTAGTAGAGTCTAAATACAATCACAATCTTCTCATTTTTATAAGGGAACATGTACCAGTTACTTTTAAGGCTCGGTAGGTTTAGCGTTAATGGAAGAAACAAATTTTTATTTGGCTCTGTACCTTGCAATTGGCGCAGACAATTCTTATTTTACGCAAAGATCTGCAGTTCTAGTAAACAGGTGTCGTTAATTCCTATCTCTTGGTCCCTCTCAACGATTTTACGTTTCATTCATAATAGAATTCAAGGTCTACAGTGTCGTTAACTCGAAACATCATAGACGCTCTGCCATTAAACACTCAATTTTATTGCTCGCAACCACAGACAACTTCGATCTTACGAGTTTTACTGTCTTTTCGGCTCCGTTCAAGGATGAACGCAAGTGGAGCGAAGTAAAGCTTGCCTCTGATCCCGTGAACAAAATGGAGCAAGCGTAACAGCACCGTTCAATTGTTGTTCGCTGCCAAACTTTTGTTCTTATTCGCTATTTTCGCGATTTTTAGGTTATCGTGTCACAAATAAAGAATGTTACTAATCGACAGCTGATTTTATGCATTTATGACAAAAATGAGTCTGTGTAATTTGAAACATTGAAAACGTTAAAAGAATTTAAAAATACAGTTATATTATTTTCAACCTATCAACCCTTATGTAGCCAACCAAAATGTACAGATCATTTTAAACCTGTTGTATTTAACATATTTGTAAAAATTCTCATTTTAAGACTGTAAATTAATATATTAGCGAGCAAAGAATGGACATATTCAGAGAAATTTTGGAATATTTTGAAAGAAAATTTTCTATTTCACTCCAGTTTGTTGAAATTCAGGTAGACAATTTTTATTTTGTCTAATTATTAACGTCACAAATAAATTCTCTGTTCCGAACGCAGAACAATAAATTAAGTCAATGGCGACAGAACATGTGAACGTATTTTACGTTAGAACGTACTGGGAGATATAAAATATTGTACTGAAACATTTGCTTTAAAAGCACCATTAAATTATGCGGAAGCTGAGTAAGTAAGGGCTCGAATTTATCAAGAAAATAAAAATTGTCCAAAAAACATATACAGTAATTCTTCTATAGTCACAAAAAGTTACACGTTGAATGCAAAAAAATATCCCCTCCACTGTAGCAATCTGATCTCGGTTCGGGTATATCGGTGTGAATCACTACTAATCCAATTACAAAACTTCTTTATTTTTAATTATTTTGTTATGAGACTTTCACCAACTTATTTGTCGCATTTTTCTGATTAAAATGACACTAAACACGGTATACTTTCAACTGTCTTTAGTTTATTTGACGGTATGAACATACATTATTAGAGAAATGTCACAAATATGTTGGTAAAATTTTACTACAAATAAGTAAGAACAAACAAGTTTCATTTATTGCATGAAGCGGTCTCATCGGTACGCTATTTGTAGCTGCACTTCGGCCACGTGCGGTCTCTCTTTACACGCGTTGTCCTTTTCTACGTTCGGCTCGGTCTTTGAAGCTCAAAAAAATAGTGTCTGTCTACGAACTGTGCAAACGAACCTCCCCGAGGCTCTTGCGACTATAGAAGATTTACTGTATTCGAATTTTCACTGTGGAGAACGATTACGAAATAAGTGAAGATCTTGAAGAAACAATTCTATTTTACAGGAATCCGACATGGTGGAAGAGGCGTTCAGGACTGGAGCGGGGGTTAACTGTGATAGCCGTTTCCGGAGTCCTTTTGTGCATCGCGTTGGTTATTGCAATGGCAGTTCTTGCAACATATTCCTCGTCCTGCAATACGCAGTCGGGAAATGGTAAGAATCTCCTCTGTTATCCACTGCTACGATAAAACAATTAATGCATACATATTTTCACGTAAAAACGCTTACTACTATTTAAATTGCGTTCATTAAAACTGTTCCTTGCAGTCGAGATCACCCAACCATAACACACTGTTTTTCACGAAACTCTGAAGTAAAGTTTAGAAAAGTATTCGACATATTTTTGTAGCGATCTATATTGACGTTAAAACAGTGAACGAGTTTGAGGTGAGCTTGCCGATTAGGGTCCTCCCATAAGATTTCAATGATATCATTCTGAAAAACATATTCCTTTAAAGTTTTTTGCAATTATCTCGTAAACTAAAGCCGACCGACGAGAACTTTAAAGGGAAATGTTGTTCAGAATGGTGATCTTGGCAACATATTTCGCGGTAATTGAAATCCGAGGACCCTACTCGACAAGTTCACCGAGTTTAAACCGATTTTCAAAGTTGTTTACCCGCGGAAATTGAAAAGTATTTATATAAAACGGAGAACAAAACGTGTTTTCACGCCACTGTTCGTGCGAGACCAAGAAACCTTAATTATAAATTTGTTGCTCGCACTTTTTCCCGCAGAAAGTCGTCAAGAATATAGGTTTCTCTATGAAAAGAAACGAGAAATGGACACAGGAAACCGGTATCACCGCGGCAACCTGTATATTCATTTCATAATAATGTTCAAAGTTATCGCGTACAATATTTCTATTCTCTTATTTTATCGTGTTTTCCTCTCCCGCGAAATTCTAGCCGGCAAAGTGCTTTTCGCAATATTGTCGGAAACATGTCTGGTTACCTTTACGTTCGATAGCGGTGCCGTGGTCACGGCAGAAACGGTAGAAAAAGGTACAGAACGCGTTTGAAGTGTTGAAAGCTGCCTCGACGGGCTTGCAAACGTGTTGTAAATTTCATTGACAACAAACGTCACGTATGACTCGTTTCCTCGGTGCTTTGATCCCGTATATCATTGTTGTCCTGGCAGTTAATTTTTATTGGCGGTTCGACTGCATCAACTACATGCATCAGTAAATATTGGGTTGACAAGAAAGTAATTTCGGTATTTCAAGGTGAAACAGAGCCCAATTTTTTATCCAAGCAACGAATTTTAAAGTATAAGATATTCTCCCTTTTGCTCGATGATCTTTTGCCAAAAAGAATAAAAAAGAAAATGTTTTATTGATTAAAGTTCATCGCTTGAAGAAAGAAATTCCGTTTTATTTCAACTTAATATACCGAAATTATTTCCTCGCCAACCCAATAGAACGGAGCACCCTTCTTTAACAGTGCAATATAGCATGCTCTAATGTTTGCCTAAATTAATTTGTTCACGCAAACGGAGTACTCGCGATAAACATATTAAATTACATTTTATTAAGTGGTGTAATTTAGAAACTAGCATACGCTATTTTACTAAAGGCTTTCATTTCTTTTTATTTTGTTGCCACTCCTATACAGAGTGTCCTAAAAATGTCTGAAAACCTTGAAAGGGGTGGTTTCTAAGGACGTTTCAAATAACTTTGTCCTTTGCAAACTACTCCCCGCGGCTTTGTTAAGGATTTATTAACGAAATACACGGACCAATAAGAGCGCGGCTATAACGAAAGGATTCCGACTTGATAGATTCCGATGACCGTGACGTTGCAATTGACCGAGCCAAAATCCGCCCGCTGTAGGTCCGCGCTCTGATTGTCTGTGTTTTTCATTAATAACTCGTTAACAATACCAAGGGGAAAATTTTCACTAAGGAAAAAATACTTCTAATGACCTCAGGAACCATCCCTTTCAGATCCAAAAAGTATTTGAACACTTAATTCTTCAAGAAATTGTCAATATTTGAACGATTATGAAAATTTGTATAAATTTGGACCTTTTTGGACGAAACAAGTGTCTTCAGTCTCCCAGTGGTTGAATCATACAAATACATCTTAGACAAAAATGAACTTGGCGTGGTAAAGTAGAAGCTACAAGCTTTAAACTGAGTTCAATGATATTGTTGTATTATTTTTTTTAACGAAATGATCACCCTAACCCTGTCAAATGACCGGTTTTATATTTTTCATTTTACAATTATCCAAATTACTTAGTTGCTTAGGTGGAAATCGATTCAACAAATTTCTTTATCCAAGCACATATTCTACTAAAAATTGCACAACATTTAATTAAATAGAGCCTTGTCATTTTTATAAGTTACAACATTTTAATCGCTTGTAATGCTCGGTACGTTTAGTGTTAAATATCGACAATTTCTCGAGAATTTCAGTGTTCCTGTATTTGTTGTAACCACCGTATTTCTCGTTGTTCAACCACGTCAAAAGCGTCCAACAGAGTCACACCCCCGCGGACCGCTATCATTTCCTCAATGACCTAACATAGTAAGGTGCATATTCGACCGCGTTTCTTTTCTACAACCATCGGAGATGGACGATGGTAATGGGTTAATTCGGAACGCGTAATTTGACGTCAAGAACGCGGTGACGTCAATAAGCGTATTCGTTCTGACGCATCTGGGTAAATTAAGTATTGTTTTTAAAATTACTCATTCGGGCCAGGTCATACATTTCGATCACACCTTCTCGGAGAACAGTCATGGACCCCGTGGGGTAGTTCGATTGTATATTTTGATCGAGTGTCGATCGCGGACCGCCCAGGGCGGTTCATAAAAGAGTCTGAATCACTGGAACACTTTTAGAGATCATCGGAAAATATTGATGTCTTTGAAGATAATCGTCGATCGACGGGCGCCACAGCAAATGTTTCTTTTTCGCCTCGCGTACGGGAGCAAAAGCTGATTCGATCGATAAAGAGGATCAATAATAGACTACTTGCGCTGAGGCAGCGTTTCTTAAATTGTACAACCGTGAATCGTAAATCTCGCAATTTCCAAGAAAATTAATTGAGAAGGACTAGATCATGGAAATACAATAGATTTTGATATATATGCTACTTCTGATAAACTCGAATATTGGTATTAACTGCTCGATGTGATACAAAAATATCTCGGATACGGCACTGTTATGATGTCATTTATGATACAAATCATAGACCAAGAATTTGAGAAGTGCAGTTGCACTACTTTCAACTCATTAAAATGATTAAGGATCAATTATACATGTACCTCCTATGTCTTGCAATCAATGCAGACAATTCTTATTTTGAAAAGTATTGCTGAATATCAATAATAAATATTATCAGCAACGTGTCTATTATCATCCCAGGAACATGTTAAGCTTACACAAATAATAAGTTAAATCATAAATGACACCTTTGGTTGGTTCGAATTTGAAATAATAAACAATCACACATCTGGAGCGATATAATATAGAAAATTATTCAGCTTCTCATGCTTCTCAGGGAAATATGTTTCATAAAAATATCATAATTAAGCTCAAATATAAGTGTATCAATTGTCGCTAAATAACCAGTCCAAACTATCGTTAAAAATGGGAGCAAGCGAACAGTTTATTGCTACAGCTTAGATGTACGCCATTACTAACATTTATTAACAGCATCATTTTGCATTTTGTTTTGCAACCGCAACCGCATATGCACCTGCACGAGAATAGATGCATCTGTTAAATCAGAGGAATTACCGTATACAGCCAACGCCTTGAACGGGTACCAGCCCACGAAAGACTTTCAAATCGTAAACGGACCAAAATGCGACGAAGATGTATGCTACACTTCCGAATGCGTGCATACAGGTTAGTATGAAACGAATTTTATTTAACCCTCATCAGTTCCTCATTTCGCGAACCTGAATCTGTCCCTCGGTATTAAATTGACACAGTGATAAATAGACTGCGGATCTTTATGCATTTATAGGAAAATTGAGTAGGTGAAATTCAAAAATGTTGGAAAATTTTCAAAATTGAAGATGTCAATGTATGATTTCTCCTCTATTAAAATCGTTAAGGGAAGGAATAACAATCAGTTTGGTTTCTATTTCGTGCAATCGATGCAGACAATTTTTATTTTGCATTAAGATCCGCAGTATAGTGATAAAATAATCAATAAAATAACCGGATAAACAGTTATTTTTCAATTATTTTCTATCCAAATTGATGAGTTAGTTTAGGCTATTCGGCTACAAATAACAGAACGGTAAAACTTATTTAGGTTAAACTGTGACAAATTGACGCGAGGGACAGATGAGGGTTAGTATTATACCTTGGTACCAGAGTCGCCAGATTAGAGGAGGTAGCACGAATCGAGGGGAAAAAGTTACCCTCTCTCTGCCATTACCGGATTATTCACGTGACGTTGCGACACATGCGCGACAGAGACGAAACGTGTCAAGTGACCGGGCCGCGGCGGAAAGTGGGAGAATAGCGTCGTGGAAGGGGAGGGTAGAATGAGCAGACATAGAATATTTTAACATTTAGAATTTTTTTCATGGGTCACATCTGATTAAAAGGAATGCACGTAAGTTATTGTTTAAAAAAATGTTTGTAGTCCAACATCTTGTTTTAAAAAATTGACGAAGCTATAACGTCGGAGAAGCGGAAGGTAGAATGAGCAGACGTACAATATTTTAACATTTAGAATTTTTTTCATGGGTCACTCCTGGTTAAAAGGTATGCTCGTATATTATTGTTTAGAAAAATGTTTGGACAGTCCAACATCGAGTTTTAAAAAATTGACGAAGCTGTAACGTCGTAGAAGCGGAAGGTAGAATCAGGAGACGTAGAATATTTTAAAATTTAGAATTTTTTCATGGGTCACACCTGATTAAAAAAATGCTAGTAGATTATTGTTTAAAAAAATGTTTGTAGTCCAATACCGAGTTTTAAAAAATTGACGAAGCTATAACGTCGGAGAAGCGGAAGGTAGAATGAGAAGACGTAGAATATTAAATGAGAAGACGTAGAATATTATAATATTTCGAATTTTTTCATGGGTCACACCTGGTTAAAAGGTATGCTCGTAGATTATTGTTTAGAAAAATGTTTGTAGTCCGACATTGAGTTTTAAAAAATTGACGAAGCTATAACGTCGTAGAAGCGGAAGGTAGTCGACACGGAAGGAAGTGGGGACACAAGTCTTAATCTGGCGACTCAGCTTTGTACATTTAAGTTCCCATTAATCACGACCATTTGCGGTGGGGATTCTTCAGCATCCAAGATATTGAAGAACATGAACCCGGAGATAGAACCGTGCGACGACTTCTATGATTTCGCTTGCGGTGGCTTCCTGGAGACCACCAATATCCCAGACGACAAAACTAGCGTAAACACGTTCACTGAGATCAGCGACGAGCTGCAGAATCAATTGAGAACTAGCATCGAAGAGAAGAGCGCGCCGAACGAGCCGAAATCGTTCAAGCTAGCGAAGAATCTGTACAAAGCTTGTATGAACAAGAGTAAGTGTCATTGTTTAGCGCATTCAATGAATTATAACTTCGCGGTGCTTGTCGAAATGACGGATTCGAATATTTTTAGTTTACAATCATTGAGATTATAGAGATGCATCTATAAGAAATTATTCACAATTTATTTATTTTTCTTGTCCTCAAAACATTGAATGTATCTTTGAAAACGACAAAGATATTTGAGGTGATAACGTTAGGCGCCTCACCCTGTACCTGCTGCATTTTCAAAATTGATTTTCTCGAAAACGGAGCGTCGAACGAGACAATGTTATTCCTTTTTTTCGACTTATTTTTACATGTAGAATCATCCCCTGCTCGGTTGTACCACCCGTCCGGCCACGCCCTGTATATTATTTCGTGATGTTTTTATAAAGTAATATATTATAAACTAATTTCTTTGCATAATTGACCATCTGTACCAACATATATACTCTGCAATATACATATACTGAAAAAACACTTCGTTATTTAAAATGGAAAATATTTTCTAGAAAAAGTAGTATTCTATGAATGAAATTATTAATATCCAGTGGGTGATCAAATTATTAGAGCAACTTGCACAAATTAACTCCTTTGCATTAAGGCGATGAATTTTTAAATAAAGCCGTAGCTGTACCGTATATTTTGTATCTCCTTCTGAAATATTCATCATTTTTCAGCGCTGATCGAACAGCAAGGTCTCCAGCCGCTTCTGAACATTTTACAAAAACTGGGTGGTTGGCCGGTGTTGGAAGGCGAGAAGTGGAACGAAACCGAGTTCAATTGGAAAGAATCGGTGTACAAGTTCCGCAAGATGGGATACTCTGTCGATTATTTCATCGACTTCAGCATCGGTGTCGATTTGAAAAATAGCACCAGACGAATAATCGATGTACGTAAGAGAGCTCGCATAAAAACCTTATTCCAAACGAATTCGACAATATTTGCACGACACACTGTCGCCTTGAATGCCTGAACTAGCATAATTCACAAGTAAAATTACGCCAATAATGGTGAAGTGTCACGTAAAGTAGGGTGTAAATTAATATCGTACATACACAGTTCTTTGCACGTTAAAAGCCGTGACACTTAGCGGTATTATACATACTGCAATAATAGGTAACGACTTATGTACAGAGAGGGAAAGTGGATAAATCAATGTTTATAGAAACTTTTAACGTCTTGGTTACAGTCTACGTTTTCAAAGAGTACTCGCACATGCCACGCTAATTTCAATGTCAAGATTAAATAACGTTATGGATGTTTATTATACGAACATACGGTTTTACAGCTCGATCAAGCAGCTCTGGGACTCTCGCGGGAATATTTGTCGAAGGGTTTCAATGAAAAAATCGTGCAAGCATACTATAGCTACATGGTGGACATCGCTATCATTTTGGGCAGCGATAAGGACATGGCGAAGACGGAATTGAAACAATCGCTGGAGTTCGAGATGAAACTTGCTAACGTAAGTTTCAGAAGCAACCCTGTGACACCATTGAACTTTGTTTTAAATTGAAATTTTACTTCATCAGTCATCTGTAAGATTGAGACATATCTAGAAAATAATGGGTATCATTCTCAACATTTTAATCTATTTTTTTTCGTACCGAAATTAATTTGTACACCTATTATATTCTACTTATTTGCTGTTGCTGTCATGAACTATTGAGAATATTATTCTCTAATAGTTATCATTAGACTGCGGATCTTTATGCAAAATAAAACTTTTTAATAATTTCGGTACATTGAAAGAATGCAACAATATTCTAAAATTCTTCTAATGTCTTTACAATTTGATATTTTACCTAGTAAAATATTATTACATAAAAGTAGCACTTTTATCATAAATGCATAAAATCCACAGTCTACTTATCATTCATTGCAAAATGCACCTTATCGGTCGAAATTAAATATATTTTATCGGATGTTGAATTCACTCGTAGAGAAATTCAGAATATAACATTTATCATTGAAAATAAAAAATAATGTATTGCATTCAATTTACTTAAGAATAGTTAAATTAATTTTATGCACTTTGCTACTTAAAGACAAATTTTATTCCGTTAAATTGTTTTGATATTTTGTAAAGAAGATGCATTGCATTTCACAAGACATTCTAAAAAGGAAAACAAGCAACGAATCAAACGCTGATAACGAACTTGTTAAAAGAATAGTGGATTAACCACATGACGTACAAAGCTGTCTCGGATACATAATTTCTTGCGACATTACAAACAGTGCCGTAAAATATTGTTTAATATTAACGGAAAACCTTCCTCAGACCAGCAACATGTTTGTTATGTCAATTTGTATGTCAAGACTCGATTAAAGCATGAATTTACTCATTGAAAACACGAACCCACAGATCTCTTTGCCGAACGAGAAACGCCGTAACGCCACGCAACTCTACAACCCCATGTCCGTGCGGGAATTGTCAAAGACTTACCGTAGCATTCCGTGGAAGGAATACTTCAACACTCTGTTGGCGCCGAACCTCCAGGTCGACGATGACGAGGTCGTAATCATGAGTGTTCCTAGCTACGTCGCGAGCCTGGAGAAGCTATTGGCCAGCACACCGAGGAGGGTCCAAGCAAATTATGTGATGTGGAGGGCTGCTGCTTCGTCCGTCAGCTATCTGACCGAGGCGATACGGAAAAGGCAGTTGCAATATTCGACGGCGTTGAGTGGTAGAACGGAAAGGGAATCCAGATGGAAGGAGTGTATCGATACCGTTTCCAGTAGCTTAGGCATCAGCGTCGGCGCCATGTATGTTAGGAAGTACTTCAAGGAGGACGCGAAGAAAAACGCTGTGGAGATGGTGGCTGATATTAGAGAAGAATTCACAGAGATACTGAAGGAAGTACGTTGAACTTTCGTCGAATTTTATTCTTTGTGCGATACTTATCTTGTCATTCTGTTAACATTGCAAAAGTCATATCTCCTTCTAATAAGATAAAATCAAAATATGGCCGCAGGGCACGCGAAACCATTTTAATACCGTGCTTTACGTTGTTGAAACATCTCTGCACAGTATTATTACTAGACTCCGGATGTTTATATAAAATGAAAAGTTTGTGCGTCAATTGCAAGACGCAGGAGCTAAATATAAATTTACATTCTTCATTAATAATTTTAATGTGACGAAAACAATAGATCAACACTCTTAAAGTCTTTTAATATTTTCACTGTTTTAAATTGCACTTGCTCGTTTCTGTTATAAATGCATAAAATCCGGATCATAATTATTACTAACACAATATATATTGTATCAAAATTATTGATTGTTATTTGATTAAAAATGCATCGTTATTATCGACTCTGTTCGTATAAATACATGGCGAATGTACAGAAATAAACGGTAGAATGGTATCTTTTTGTAGCTTATTTAAAGATTATACTATATCTTTATCACAGCGATAAAAATATGTGTACGTTTATTGTTCTTGTAGTTTCAGCTCATTTCATGCCGCGATCAAAGAACATTACGCAGTCTCGACCCGCGCGATAGGGAATGGGTTAAACTATGCAACTAACACGATAATTTATACAAACAAAAATATTTTCTGCAGTGTATCTTTGACTCTCCACTTTTTTCTTGATAAATATCGTAGTCGACAAATATTAGCTCTTATCAAATATTATAACATACACATTATAAGATAAAAGAAAGATTAACATAGTTTGAGAATACCAATACATTACTTTCAACTGATTAAAATGATTAAAGAAAGAAAGTTTACGATTCCTTTCTTTTGTAATTGAAACGAACCATTTTTATTTTGCATATAGATCTAGAGTCTAGTTACAAGTGGAACTGTTAAATGTCACGTGTTAATAAGGGCCGGATAGAAATTTCAGACTTACATCGATCAATTTATTAATTTTAATAAGTCGAAGATAACACATCGAGGTTCTCGAATCATTTTAATCATATTCGACTGTTTTAAAATCCGCAGCCTACTATTTTGATAACAATGTCGAACGTTTCCGATCTTCCAGGTCGACTGGATGGATGAAGAGACGAGGAAGAGCGCACTGGACAAGGCAGCGTCCATGTCCAATCATATTGCGTACCCGGACGAACTATTGGACGACAAGAAACTCGAAGATTTCTACCAGAAGCTTGAACTGACGACCGACAATTATTTAGAGGGAATCTTGAACTTGACTCTCTTCGGGGTGGAGTACTCGTTCGGAAAACTGAGAAAGCCCGTGAACAAAACTGACTGGATAACGCACGGAAGGCCGGCAATCGTGAACGCGTTCTATTCGTCGATTGAGAACAGTATTCGTGAGTATTTCGGGATATTAGATGATTGCAAAAGTTCGTGCCCGGCGTGCAAAATAAAACATACGCGGTTACATCTTTAAATAACAATGGTCCAATAACTTTGACCACCTTAAATTTTTTCTGTTGTTTGTTTAACTTGATTTCTTTAAATCGAATATCCTCTACAACTTGAATCAATATAGTATCCAATTTTACGTAGAAATGCATTGACCTTGATATGTCCTAAACCTAATAGCCAGGAGATATTGTCGAAATAATATTCAATACGTTGTACAGTAAAGTCGCGTTATTTTGCAAACGGCTGTGTTCTGCACGGAGAAATATCGTGTAGACACACTATTTTTTTATGACAGTCTACCGCGCCGACCGCGCCGAAGTTACAAAGGAACCCGAACGTAGAAAAGGACAGCATGTACACACGGATCGTGATGTCCTTTCTTGCGCCCGATACTTTCACCGTCAATTATAAAATATTTGGCGGTCACAGACAGAATGAGAAAGAATCGCGAAATTCGTGAAAACAGGATAGACAATGTATTGGTATAGCAACGCGCGATGTTTGGGCGGGAGTTTTCTGTAGATCTTCATTTGTTTTATCGATCCGAATGTAAGCGTGTACGAACGATTCTTCTTGCACAAACAAATTTTCTTAAAACGTTGAATTAGGGTGTTATTTAAGTAGGTGTAATTCACATTAATTTATCTGATAATTTATTTTTCATGTGCGAAAATCAAATTGTCGTGCATCAAACATGAATTAGTTATGAATGATTCCGGTACGCATGTGGATTAGTTTACACAGCTTGGAGATCGAGGCAGCTCGAACTTCTCGGCCCCTGCGGCGTTGCCCCTCAGTGGAGGGGGTAGGCATTTGACAAATTCTGAGTAGCCAGTCGCTGAGAAATAACGCGACTTTACTGTACCTATTACCTGAACACCTGAAGCCTAGTTGAAAATGATTTGTCAATACAGTTCTGTATATAAAATAAAGAAATTTGTAAATAAAGTCTTCAGGTTCCAGAAATTGGACACGAACTTTTGCAATCAGATGTTCTGACAGAAATACTTATTAGAGATAATCACGTAACGCATTGTCCGTAGAATTTCCTGCTGGCATTCTACAAGGTGCGTTCTTCAACAACGACAGACCGAGGTACATGAATTACGGTGCCATCGGGTTCGTGATTGGTCACGAGATAACACACGGCTTTGACGACCAGGGCAGACAGTTTGATAAAGCAGGAAATCTCGTCGATTGGTGGGCGCCAGAGACAAAGGAAAAGTATCTTGAAAGAGCGGAGTGTATCATTCACCAATATGGAAACTACACCGTCGAAGATGTTGGCCTGAACGTAAGGCGCTTCCACTGATACTATTTATTTATTGTTTATCTGTATTTAGTTCTTTCCTTTTGGTTTTGACCAACCTCCCGGCTTTACAATGTCTGTTATAACTCTAATCTCATCCTATTTTCTCACTTCCTTTGATACATATTTTAGCATTTGTTTGATAAAGAATTGACGGGTGTGGAATGCTCAAGCAGACTACTTTTATCGTATTTATTATGCAAATAGTACAGATCATAAATAATGTCGGGCCAATTATGACGCAGATTTGTACCGAAAGAGGTCAAACTAGCGCATGCGGTACACTAGATAAGTAGGGAATGTATGAGGAAAGTGACCAAGCAGTAAATCCTAAATACTACGAATTATAAAATTGTTTGCCACTTCCAGAAGTTGGTTTCTTTCATTTTTAAGTGCATGTGATATATTATTATGTATTTTTATCATATTATGCCAGATGCCTCGACAACTGTGGTGCAAACTAAAAGAGTATACATAGTACAAATTTCTTCATTCGAAATTTTCGAAAAATTAGGTTTGAATAAATATTCGATGCACTGCATTTAACTAATTTCTGGTCAACTATAGGCAACACCGAGTTGTTCCACTTGCAAACAAAAATTACAAATCTAAACTAAAAACTTTTACTAAAACCACAGTGTGAAAATCAAGTTAATATCTTTCGTGAACTTGTTTGCTTACGATTGGGGTTGCTATTTCTGTTCGAGGATCTATTAAAAAGTTCTTAGACGTGTAACCACAGACTGAAAAATTATGGAACAATTGTCAGTAGATAATGTGTTAATGAATATTCGTTTCTTGTTACCGTTTACAGTTAAATGGTATAAACACCCAAGGAGAGAACATAGCTGACAACGGTGGCATCAAAGAGGCGTATTTGGCGTACAGGAAATGGGTCGAGCGAAACAACAAGGAATCACGACTACCAGGTCTTCCTTATACGCCAGAACAATTGTTCTGGATCAGTGCTGCGAACACCTGGTGCAGCAAGTATAGACCGGAAACGATGAAACTCCGCATCACCACTGGATTCCATAGTCCAGGCAAATTCCGCGTCCTAGGACCTCTTTCAAACATGGACGAATTCTCGAAGGATTTCAACTGTCCTCTTGGTTCGAAGATGAACCCCGAAAAGAAGTGTGCGGTCTGGTAAAAGCAGATTTTGAGGAATAGTTAAACGATTACAGAAGTTAAACTTGTTCTTCAACATTTTGAAAAACATCGATGATTCAGAGATGTTTCGAGGTTCTACGAAGAACCTCGATTTTGTCTGATCGAAAACTGTTATTGAAAAGGTTCGCGTGAATTTGAACAGACCACCGTGAATCTTCATGATATCCGTTCGAGGAGAATGCAACAGTGACGGTGGAACTTATTGGTGGAACTGATGGAATTCAATTTTTAAGGCGTAGTTGTGCTATTCCAGGAAAAATCCTCATCTTTGTGAACAACTATTGAATTAACAGGTTGGCTACCGGTAACGGTACGCATCCACTATAACATTTGTTTATTAATACATAAGTCTTTTTTATAAGAGAAAATTCGATGTGCAAATGAGTATTGTAAATAGGATTAACAGAAGAAAGGTATCTGGGATGGCGCGCCATGACAACTTTAAATTCTATAGAATTACGTTGGACAAACACAATCAGAAAACCTAACGTTGGGTTCGAGTCGTCAAAGAAAAGCGTACACACGTTAAACTGTGATGATTTTATAGGAGCTGACAATAAATATTGACACGATCTTTTGGTTAAACCATTAAGGTGACGCGCACGAAAAAAAATACAGACAGTAATACATATAATTGTTAATTATATTTTCAAATGATATTGTTCTATCGACATTACAAGTCAATGTGCTTTTTGCTATCTGTATAATGTTCGTTAGGCTCCGTTGAGCAGTATAAGGTTGTTGATTAGAGTTACCATTTTTAAGTACTTAGACGACGTAGTATTATTCGTAGTTTCTAAATAACACAATTACTCCACAGGCAACGAAACAAACAAGCCTGTGATTACTTTTGTACCGTTTTTGCTTTTTCCATCTACGTGTAGCAATCTTCCGCCTTGCAATGGTAATTTCTTTGTTACCATTTTCCAATGACAAATGTACCGCGTTTAAAGTAGAACCGCGATACTCCTATTTATTGCAATACTGTATTATTTTAAGTTTAAATAGATGAATGTGTATTTAGTGTACTTGTTGAGCATAAAGTTTTAATATAAAAAGATCGAAGAAACGTTTTACCTGAAATTTTTGTTGTTGTAGATCTAATCCGTTGAATAATAATAAATAAACATTTTGTAAGAAAAGTGATGCTTAAAAAGAAAGTTTTCTTTGAAGAGGAAACAATGCTTTTATTTTTTATTGTGTTGGTTTTTGTTATCCATTTTTGTTTAGGGATAGAGTAAAATGTTTTGTTATTATAGAACCTCCAGTGATTGAAATCGATAATAGTCAGAATGGAAAATTAATAATCTATGTAGCAAAGAATTTTTTATGAAATCAATTTTGTAGTCTGTTATATTTATTTAGAATGTAATTTTCTACAAAAAGTTCATTAAGTGTGTTACGAATTTAAAAAAAAACGAAAGTATGAAGAATCACATAAGTATTATGTATATAATTCACATTCAAAATTAAAACGAATGAAATTACAACACTTTGTTGTTTCATATAACTATTAAAAACAATTTATATTAGATGCGGTTTGACGCACAACTACACATGTAACATTTTAATTGATGGATGTCCATACACTGCTTCCAAAATTAATGATTATGAACTCGATTCAAAGCTTAATTTATAAGGACACGATCTTAATATAATATCGAATATTCTGTTACTGTTTTATTACAAATCAAATAGAATACAATATTTGCTGAAGTATTATGTATTACAAAGCCATATCATTCATCATTTTCTTTAACAATTTGCCAACATACATATTTTATTATGTAACATGATTCAAGTAACGAATGTAAAAGCTTATTGCATATTATTTATTTTCAAAATAAAGAATACTTGAAATACAAATTGATACATTGTTACATTATACAACCGCGAATGGCATCACTTTAAATTAAAACTGACAGGAAATTGTAACACCAGAAGCAGAAACGGTTTTTAAAAAAAATTGATCTCATCTAATGTAAGTACACATCTATATTAATACTATCAATAGTCATTTGAATATAACGTATCTTTCCTTTATAAAATATTGAAAATTGATGTTGAATACTTCATTGTTTTCTGCTTCTGGTGTTACAATTACAAAACCGTTATGTAGCTCTCCTACAGATGCCAAGGATCAAAGTTTAAAGTTTGATTAGTTAATTATTTTGCGTTTGTGGCTTCGACCAATCTACATTTAGAATAAGATGGTCGTAACCATAACCGTGAAGTATAGCAATAGCTTTTGCAGCATCTATTCTATATTTAAAGTGGACATATGCGAATCCTTTACAAAGATTGGTTTGTTTATCTTTAGGAAGATAAAATTTAAGAACTGATCCAAATGGTTTGACAAGCTCATCCAAATCTCCATCTGTAGTACTTTCTGATAAATTGGAGATACGAATGGTAGTAATATCATCGCGTCTTTGCATTTGCATTGCATCCCCTCGTTTGTTGCCACCGTCACGCATACTCGGCGGAACATATTTGCTACCTTGAGGCTTCAATTCAGCTGCAGCACCAGGAGCACCAGTGCTAACAAGCGGTTTCTTGTCATCTGGTACTTTTCCTAAAAATTCAATCTCATAGTAAAGAAGCTTTACAGATTTTTAAATATTTACATTGATAGTAACGAGCATACCTCCAGCAAGAACGGTATCTTTGTAAGGACATTTTGAAGTCCAGTGATCTCCATTACAGTTACGGCATTTAACCACACCTTTGTCACCCATATTTTTCAATTTATCGAGATTATCTTCTTCAACCTTATTTTCTTCTTCCTTGCTAGAAATGAACTGCATAAATACATCTTCACCGCCAACTGTAGTAGCAGGATTAGGTCCAGGCCTATCATCCACGGAATCTCCAAATTTAGCCCAATTTTTGCGTACAGCAATAGTCTTCGAAACTATACGTCTTTCTACTTTATAGGTTCTAACAACTTTGACTTTTTTATTGTCTTGATTGTACTTGTATTCAGTGAGAATCTTGAATCCATTTTCGTAAGTTTCAGACGACGGTGGTAATGCTGCTACTTCTTCTTCTACTTCGTCAGCCCAACTGGACTTTACGTCTGCTACTGGCATTTTTTAAGCTTATGCGACTAAAAAAAAATGATCCATTATAGTATTTTTGCAAATGATCGAGGTATGTATTCACCGAACAAAATTTATTTTCGTATTTAAAAACGAACCAATTGTACCAAATACATATGTGACAGACGTGATACTATAATTTATAGGTTAAGTATCTAATCGATTATTAAATCCAATTAGAACGAGCTTTTCACATGGTTTAGAATATGTAGAACATGAAAACTCACTAAAAGGGATTAAGGTGATGAACATATGCAACACTAACAAAGATTGAAATATAGTCGTATACAATGTATGTTGCGATTCAACACGTTTATGATACGAAAAGGTAAATGTGATTTCAGTATAGAGAAAGTGATATTTCATTGAAATTATCTTACCGTAAATAGCTGGAATGTCAAGAAACCAGGGAAATTAGTCAAAATGGAGGAATTTCCGCACGTGATACTCAACTGTATTCAACCCAACTCAACCCAATCAACCACAGTCTACTCCAGTCTACTCTAGTACTACCGCTGTGACACTCTGGCGACAGTTCTGGGAAACACGAATGCTTCGAAATTAATGGCGACGTCTAGCGTTGTCGTGTTCACTGTAAAAAAATAATGTTTTCCGGAACCGAGTTTCGATTGTGTGTAAAAAGGTGTTAACAAAACTAAAAACGAACGTAATCCAATTCCGCACGAAAGCAAAAGAGTAATCGTGATAATGGACCAGGCACCTGCAGGTAAGAAACGAATGTTATGATCTGGCGATTCGGTGAAACACGGTCTTGCACATTCCCTCTCGAAACGAGCATATTAACAATCTTTTTTTTCTTATTAATCGTAATGTCTGTAAATTATGATTTTAGCATTTTAGTTAGTCAGAATTCAAGATTCGTGAGTTTTGACACGGCGCAAGTAACAGAACATATTCGGAAAAGAAAAAGGCTAGATTCTAGATAGTAGGTTATGTAAACCTGTGCAACACACATTAGATTACCGCTATAAAATTATTCGATCAATGAATTAAATTATCCACAGACAGAGATACTTCGTAGAAACATTCACGAGAAATGACAATCTTCAAAACAGATTCAATATTTCAGGTTACGATGGGCTGATTTAGGACTGCGTACTTTAAAAAATAAGAGATCCTATTTCAGTACTGTATTTAAATATGTATTGCCATTCATATTATAATACTTGTTTAAGTGATCGCACGCGCACAGACGACCGACATACTAATTCTGCTGATTTTGGTATAATACCTAGATACAGAGTTACGGAACATCATAGACAAACTAGCACAGTTTGTGGCTCGCAATGGACCCGAGTTCGAGCAGATGACGAAAAACAAGCAGAAGGACAACCCAAAGTTTGGTTTCCTGTTTGGTGGAGAGCACTTCAACTACTATCAGTACAAAGTGACTACAGAGCAAGCCAGTAAGTGGGATACAGCCCCTTAACAGCTACAACAATTGAGAAGCATAATGGCCATGCTTTATTCAACGAAACGAGGAATGACTTTGAAAAAGAGATACGGGTGAAAGGGTCTGAATTCGTCATTGCGAATGTACAAAACTATTATTCATCGAATATCAGCACTTCATTTCAAGATTTTGGGATTGCTATTTATTAAGCAGAATGCTTTAGCTAAAGACATATTCTATTTCTTGGCAATGGTGATTTTAAGAAGATGTAGTTTTAAGATTCTTACTGGAGCTTATCTAATACGGACTACATTGTCAATATATTGCTTCAATCTATATGGGAACTGTAATCCATCTACAATAACTATGTGCCCTGTAATACCCTAGTACTATAAAAAAAGCTAAAAATATATGTATATGTATGTATATATGTATATATAGAAAAAAAAACAGGGAAAGAATATAGTGTTCCCAAAAGACTTATTGAATTTTCACAATATACTTCTCTCATAAATGCCAAGAATTTTATTATGCACTGGTAGAAGATAAGACTCAACAGAAATTGGACTATTTGTATACTTTTTCAATATCCATTGAAGGAATCAAACATCTTACAATAATCCACCGTCATTCGTTTACAGTTTTAAAGCAAAAAGGAATAAATCCAATGCAAAATGCAGACCCACGTTTAAACGTTTCGCAGCAGCAGCAAACAGCCGCTACCGTCGCGCAGCCACTGAATAACGTCAATCTTGCACCTGGCCTAAATACTCAGAACAATGGATTGAACCCAGTAGTGGGAATTGGACCAGTTGGGAATCAAGCTGGTCCCGTTATACCTGGAGTACCTGGACAAATTGGAGGATCAGGAAATGCAGGACCACCGATCGGACCAGTCCCTGGTGCTATGGGAAGTGTGAATCCACCGATTACTGGAGTTACGCAACCGGTTAACATTGGCGGTCCCCCTGGATGGCTTCAGAATGAACTAGCAAACCTGCAATCACAGCAAACCACGCTACAGGAACAAGTTAGACAATCAGAACAAAATCTGGCTGCACAACATGCTGCATTGATGGCACAACAACAAGGAAGGGTTGAAGATGCTGTTAGACAAGCTCAAGATACAGCTTTGCAAAACAGTGCTCAAAGCACAAGCACAGATCTCGCTGCGTTCGATGCAGTATTACAACCTATTATCGATAGCTGCACAAAAGATAGCATAAGTGCGGGAAAAGCCTGGATACTGCAGAATTCCGTTACTCCACAAAGTAATCAAGTTGTCGCAGATCATTTGCTGAAAAAGTATGTATATCTTGAAACTATTGTCGCATGATTTCTAGAGTACACGAAATAGTCTCGGTATAGCGAATATTATTTATTTCAGAGTAATTCAAGCAACAAATTTTAGTCATAAACTTCACATTATCTATTTGGTGAATGATGTCCTGCATCATTGGTAAGTATGATGATACTTACTAACAAATCATTTGCGGATTACATGCTTTGGATGATTGTAAAAATTAAGTGCTCCACGAATATTCACATTTCTTACGTCATAAGTGTGTTTTGTAATACAATGAATATGAACCATCAATTCCATTACAATAGAATCTATAGTTTGTAGAGGTGTGCGAGAACCCGGAAATGTCGGGTACCCGATGGTCGAGACGAGTCGGGTTCTCGAATATATCGGGAATACCCCGAAAATTGTCGAGAATCCTGATACATTCGAGAACCCGGAAATTCTCGGGTATCTCGATATATTTAAGAATCTCAAAATTTTCGAGAACCTATCCTGATCCCGACTAAAACTCTCGACTCGTCCCGACCCGACATTTTCGGGTTTTTACATACCTCTGATAGAGATTAAAGTTTGACAACTTCCACAAAATGTTTGTGCACGTTATTTAAACTTAAACTTCTTTAGTGCAAGAAAAAAATCTATGGATCTTCGCAAGGCAATGGAAAGTGTTGTTGTTCCCATGTTCTGTAACACTTCACTAGCTGCATCAGAAGAACAACTTAATAAATTAAATAAACTGCTAAGTTTGTGGGAGTCAAAAAATAATTACTTTGATGAAGGAATTATAGATAAGTTAAAGCAACCAAGCGCATCTTGGTCTGAATATCAAGCTAATCTGGTGGCACAACATGCCAGTGCTATTACGCCAATCACAACATCCACGAAGCAGACTTTCGATAATTATCAAGCTCAACATCAAGCGTTCGTTACTCATGCATTGCGACAAATTCAAAATATTGAGCAACAAAAGATAGCGATTGACCAACAACTGAAAGCCCCGCCACCGCCACCTCCGCCTCAACTGGTATGTCTCTAATCCGAATTAAATATTACTTTATGAACTATGAAAGTGATAAAGCACGAAGATAAATATTTTACAGAATCAGCAGAATATGTCTATGCCACCTAGTCATTCCGCTCCCCCGGCTCCGATAGGCACAGATGTAAATTTTAGTCAACCACCTCCGGGATGGGGTGTACCACCTGGAACCGATCCACCACCGTTCACAAACGTTCCATTACCGGACTTTTCGAAACCTCCGCCTGGATTTGGTCCGCCGCCTGTTATACATGAACCATCCGTTGAAGATTTAATGCCTAGTATGCCTTACTATGAACTTCCTGCTGGTTTGATGGTTCCTCTGATTAAATTAGAAGACGCTGAATACAAACCATTAGATCCAGATGCTATTAGACTGCCACCGCCTGCCCCACCGAGCGAACGGCTAGTAGCGGCTGTGGAAGCATTCTACGCACCGCCAAACCATGACTCGCCACGCGATAGGTAACATTCAAATAGATATTTTAAATTTCAATCTAAAACGTAATGGACACCTTGAAAATCGAATATATATTTTTATTCCAGTGACGGATGGGAGAAGTTAGGTTTATACGAGTATTATAAAGCAAAGAATGCTGCACGTAAACGTAAGGAAGAGGATATCGTGGCCGGTATAAGACAAAAATCGAAATCACCATCGCCGATTTTGAGGCCGAGATCGAAAAGTCCTAGCCCACCAAAGAAACGGTACCGAAGTAAATCGAGAAGTAGATCGCGGTCGAGATCGAGAGGTAGAAGCAGATCCAGATCACCAGCAACCAATCACAGGCGCAATAGTCGGAATAGCAACCACAATAACAGAAGTAGAAGGAGAAGGAACAGCAACAAAGATCGAAGTCCTGATAGACGGTTGGATAGACAAGATCGAAGTCCGACACCGCCCAGCTTCCTGTGAGTAATAATATATTATTAATAGACTGTGAATTTTGATACGAAACAAAATTTGTCTGCGTCAATTGCAAGCAACAGAAGTTGAACAGAAGTTTTTTTTCTTTTAATAATTTGAACGTATAACATTATATGTTCAATATGTCGTTATAACTACGTTTCGTAGTTGATTTATTATGGTTTAACTGCATAGTTGAATGTCTCGTTTCAGTGGATCCACTTATAGTAAAGCTCCTCAAGAAATTGGTATAGATGAAAGTAACAAAGGCCATCAGTTGCTCAAGAAAATGGGGTGGGGTGGTGCAGGACTTGGTGCCAATGAACAGGGTATCGAAGCTCCTATTTCAGGAGGTGAAATTAGAGATAAAAATGATCAATATAAGGGTGTCGGTATTAATCTAAATGATCCGTACGAGAACTTTAGAAAAAGTAAAGGTCAAGCATTTATAACTAGAATGAAAGCGAGGGCGGAAGAACGTGCCGAAGAAAGAGGCGAACGGGACTGAATATAACCAAGTAAAATAATGAAATTGTCTATAATCATTTTGACGATAGATATAATTATCGCGTACAGTGTATATCCACGTGGTCATATGATCGACACATTTCTAGGATGGTTAATCGTGTGGTCCATCGTGCAAAGTCCCGCACGTGAGGATTGATTTTCGAAAATCGAGTATCATTGAAGTGCATTTTTATAACAGTTTCTCGCTTGATTACAGAAATGTTATACAGTAATTGTTTATCATTGAAATTGCCAAAGTATGCATACGAGTGTTATGTAGTTTTACGTTTTTGATCGGAATAACGATCGATTATTTTATAATTGAGAAGTAGGAGTGTACGTAATTTCGCGATGGTGTCGATCATGATCGACAGCGGATACAAAACTTTTATCTGTATAGTCCGATACGAGGAAGATACAATGAATGAATGATGCAAAAGAAGGACAATTATTTATAAATGATGGTTGCTTGTTAGTTATATATAAATATGAGACAAGATCACCGTAACTTTTGCGATACCGAGAGTGCACCAAGGAGTGACTGTTATTTACTAAATCGACTTTATGTGGTGCATGGTGCAACAAAAGAACAATTTTATACATCCCCTGTACATTATGTACAAAAAACCTTCGGCAAGATAACCGCTAAATATTAATAATAATAGTAATAATAATAGATGAATTGTCTGTTAATAATTTGATTAAATCGATGATAAATATTAACTTTAATCATACGAAGAGGACCGATTAATCGTATTTAAACAAAAAGAAACTGTCATCTAAGGAATCAAAGTCGACCAATTGCGCAGTTTATCGTCCATTACGAACATAAGCATACGCTTACATTTTAATTGTATCCATCAATAAGTCGCGTACTAAAAGTTCGTTATTCTCCCATTTCAAATGATAAACTAATTCACTAAAACGTTAATCAAGCGATCCTACCCTGTCGACGTACGGGAATAAGAGAACGCGTGTCGTGTGCAAGCGTTGTCTGCACGCGAGAAACGTGAAACTAAGAAGAAGAAGAAAAAGTACTTGTATCTAGCAAATTAATAAATGATTATATTGGATACATAAAAATAACCCGATGAACGTGAGTGCTGTGCGTTCGGTTACGATAAGAGGCGAGCAAGAAAAACTAAAACTGTCGAGGAACGCGCGAGTAATTAGATTAACCACGACTAGATTGCGTGCACAAAGTACACTGGAACTTTGTCGAACTTCCAGTGCGAGGCAGAAAACTCGAAGGAAAATGAATTTAACTGGTTTTCAGATATCTCGGAATAATAGGGTTTCTTTTCGATTATTTTTGTAACGTGCTTTATCGCCGATTATATATGACCTGTGTGCGCGCAGATCCGAGCAAAATGAAAAAATCTCGGTAACTGGCTGAGAACGACTCGACGCCCGACGACATTGTTAATCGTCGGTTGCCTTCTTGAACTCCCCCAGCAGCAGTCGATATCGGAACCGAATAAATCCAACAACGAACCGGTTTCGCAGCGATAACAGCCAGAATGCTCGCTTGGTGGCGTCAACAAAGCTGCGGACTGGTGGTGTGCGCGTTCATACAGGCATACCGCAAGGTCGACGAAGCTCCGATATTCTTTTTACATCACGTGATATTTTTCGTTCGTGCGTTCGTGCACGAGAGTACGTTCGTTGCACGAAAAGAATATAGAAAACTTTCACGAAGGCGTCGAAGTTTCGATATAGAAGCCTCTGTATGTATATATTTTTTAGATAACAAGAGAGACGGATGCTTCGAGTCGAGTTCTCGCAGATTTCTATTTTGATTCGCGTTATTACATGCCCTCTACAGACGTAATATCCGTTGATAACGGTTCTCGAAATTCCCAAAGATAACTAATTTTAAAACCAGCATCGGGATCCGCAAACATGTTCGTTACGATCGTGACTCCGCAATATCTGCCACGCTTCGTAGGAAACAGCTATATCTGAAGCAAAGGTCACTGATAGGGCGGGAACGTAACGCTGGTACTTCGATGCGCCACGAAGACAAGTACTTCTTTCCGTGCCGTGCACGTAGGACGAGTCTCGAGACGCAATCGTGTCATCGCACTGCGTCCGATGCAGCAAGCAGACTTCGAATTCCCTATGCGACCGATAAGTGGACGATTTAATGAGAATACTTGGCTGCGAAGAGACTACGATCAAGTAGCAACGGCCGGCGAATCTGTCGGGGAAACAAGTGATACCACGTTGAAAAATCAATTGTAACCGCTACGATGAAATTGTGTTTTTATCTTGGATTGGAAGACGACTATATTTTCAAGAACCGCCTACTTACCGTTCACGGGAAACGATATTACGTACATACGTGCGTGCGTGTATGGACTCGATTGACTGATGCATCACGTTTAAGCAAAACGTGACAGAGCGGAGAAGTATGCGACGATAAAGAGTAGATTACGTTAACGATTTGGCAGGGCACGTAGCCATCGGGTGCACACGCTCGCTGAAACGGTTATGTCTAGAACATAGTTTTTAAGTTTGCAAAACTATTCTTAGAACCGAGTGCCGACTATCGAAAGAAAATAGAAAATAAGAGAACGATTCCTTTTGTTGCCGCCTTCCTCAACCGAGGCATCAGATTTTTTAAACGTTTCGAATATATCTCGTACATTTTAACAATGTGTTCAGTTCATTTTTACACGGCTCCTAACTCTAAAACACCTACAAATACCGATAACAATTGTAGAAAAATGAACATTAAATTTAGATCTGTTTTTTGCAGATGAATTAGTTGAACATCTCGGAAGTTTTCTTGGATGAACCGTCGATTTCGAGAAAATGGATTTTGAATATTCATTGAATACAACTGCATTGGATTGCCTGATCATTACAAATCGTTTCTACTTGCGGGCATGGCGGGCAAATGTTCAAAATCCATTTTCTCGAAAAAAAATCCGCAAGATCACAACCGTACCCTCTGTCATTTTAAATTCTCGTTACACTGATAAAACAGGTAACTACTTTTAAAAACGGTATGAGTTTTATAATAACGTCAACACCGATATGTAAATAGGACGCATACGAAAGATTAAGTTTTCGAAAGATCTGTTGAAAATCCATTGAAAAGAGCAAAGTGAAACGGAAAGTTTGTCAAATCACGAGCTAAACACGAGGTGACATACTAGACGTCGAACTTTTTGTCTCCGTCGAAGTCTACGATCCTTCGCTGCCAGCCACAAGTAGCAGGCGTCGCGTATTATTTTACCCTTGTTTGTCAGGATTTTTCACGGACGACGTCAAATTAGAACGACTCGCCGTCGACTCTCCTTGTTGCGTCCATAGATCCTTATAAAGACACATGGCGATCTTGTCGATCAATTACGACACGCCGCGACATTCTACATAATGTTGTGTGCGCGGACTCAATGGAAAAACAGTTGTTGAAAGTCTAGATAGTGAGGGAGAAAAAAGGACAGTGGGAGCTGCAAATTAGCACTTTAGAGGAGGGAATGCATAATCGGTTACAAGGAGAACAATTCAATTTTCCCATTCAACTGTTTATCGATTTCAGGTGAACATGCCACCTTTCGAAAGCCTGCATAAATCACGCTCTGTCACAGGTGACCTCATAATCGTCACGCAGCAACCGGATCTTGCACTCGGGACGCGTATTCGGGCCGGAAGCGGACCCTGTAGGGGTTAGCTTTAAATAGTCACTCGCCATGGCGATTTCCATGTACGTAGGCGTCGATAACGAAAATCCATCGTCTATATCACAAGAAGGTTCTGGACGGTCTATTTTTAGGCTGCAGATAACAAACCCTCCCATGGTTAGCTGTGATTTATAATGCCAATGTAGATACAGGATTTTATCTGAATTACACTTATTTTTCACGTCAACTTCTCAATTCATTTTCGCTCTGGAAGTTGACACATTATCTACCGTCGATAGCACAGAATTGTTTCAATTTAATCCAAGGCTACTGAATTTTAGCTCCGCAAGATCTATCGGCGATCGTCGCAAAATTTTTGAAAGTCCATGATTCATGGCGCCAAGGACTTTTTAATGAAACCTTCAACAGTCTCGAGCAACATAACCTAATAAAAAGAGGATTTCATGAATCCTTTTGATAGAGAACAATTGCTGAAAATTTAGTAAGTTGCTAGTGGTTGAAGTCCTACGAACACAAAGACTGAAAATAATTTGTCCTAGCAACGTGTGGCTGGTAAACATTTATTTAAAATATGAAGATCATAAGAGGACTTAGAAACACCAAGATAATACTGTATTCAGGATGAACAGGATGCTCGATTTCTTTGCGGGGGAAGAGGGAAATGTAGCAAAAGGTGAAATTAACAACATATCTAACGTACCCAATTAGCCTGGGCAAGGATCGCGGGATCGAGATCAATCTAAGGTGTCGTTATTTTCAGGGGATCTAAAAGCAATACGCAAACGTATCCAGGATTGAGCGTAGAGGATGCTCGCTTTCTCTGGGGGAAACGAGGCGAGATTAGCAACGTCTCGAACGTTCTCAATTATTCTCGGCAAGGATCGCGGGATTGCCCTCTGGAGATCGGTGGACGGTGTCGTTAGGAGTTGTTACAGCTGGTTGTGCCGGTGGAAGGTCTTCGAGCAGGTTTTCGTCCTTTTTCCCGTGGTGTTCTCTTTCTCCGGGAACGAAACGGTGCACGCAAAGGGATGCCACAGTGGTCGGCATACCTCGGCGTGGCTGGCAACGCGAAGAGAGAAAACGGGTAAGCTCGACTCGTAAACCAGAGAGAAACGTGGTGCACTCGCGGGACCAGCGCCGCGGTGGGACAAAGAGAGTGAATGAGACAACAACGATGAGACACTCTGAGTGTCTAAGAAAGAGGGAAAGATTGTACCGCGTTACATTCAACGTGATTGAGAGAAGGGCACGCCTCGGCCGCCGCCGAGTCACGCGCTCGACCACGCGTTTACTCTTACCGACACGTGCATGCAATGTGTCCGACCGCGCACGCTGGACAGAACAGAAACTGGTTATTTTGCGCCACGGTGTGCAATGACATCTCTCCTGAGCGTTGCTCCGTTATGGACGTCGAATCAGGAACGACACACCGCCCAGCTGTATCAGCGCGATGTGCAATCGCGCTTTGAAAATCCTCGCGTTTTTACGCGATTCTGTTTAGATAATGCAATGCCCCATTGTTCAACAGAGCTGTATCGTTGTCCGAGGATCGTCGATATAAGACTTTAACAGGTGATAGGTAGACATATTCAGTGTCGATGTGTGACCGAGATGTTTTCAGAAGCGATTGTATTAGGATGATGGGAAAGTAACTTCAGATTTGAATTTATTAGCTATTTGTTATATCATTTAATGGATTATACAATGATCGAATGAATGATTCTAACTCGGTTAGAAGCAACAGGAGTTGAATGAAAGTGCAAAACCGTGTCCTTATATTTCTTTGATGTCTTTACAAACTATTCATATTTATCATAGATTGCATAAAATCCACAGTCTAGTAGATGCCTTCTTCCTCAAGAATGTACCAAAAAGTTTTAAAAATTTTTCTCGTAGATGAAATTGCCATGGATTTGAAGATCGGAGCCTCCTCTTTACAATGACCCCTCAAAAATTGATACACGATTTTTTTTCACTGTTTTATGGAACAAAAATGAGAAATAAGTTCGATGCAGAGTCCCCTGATCAGGGGAATTGACTTGAGGGGAAGAATTAAGTTACCCTCTCTCTGCCAGAACCGGATTAGTCACGTGTATTGTGACACACGCACGAGACAGAGACTTGTACATTAAAATCCCAAAATAACGGGGATATATTTAAATTTTAAATTGTGATTGACGTTTACACATAATATTATGTGTCCTGAAGTAGATACCGAGCATTTCTGATAAATTATCGATTTGTTCTTATTCCACGTTCACTAAAATAAACAGCCTATCGCGTGAAATTACTTGATCAAGTCTGCGGCAAACAAAATTACTTTATTCTTTTGCTGAAAAGATCGAAGGCTTGAACGTTTATGCAATCGAATAAGAATAGTAAACTACCTGTCATAGAATCTACGCTTTCTTTCGCGATCTGTTATTTTCCATTATTGTGGTGCGATGGCGGCTGAATGCTACGGTCAGGATCGTATTTCCTTTGGTGGTTAAGATTGATCGTCGTTGATTCGTAACAAGGGAACTTAAAATAGAGCGTGTGATAGAGCAACGCAGCCAGTCGGATCTACTCGCGTACGATGAAAAGCAAAGAAATCCCGTTCGTGGGATTTTCAGGTTCAAGTACATATACGACGCTTCTTGGGAACGCGCGGACCTATCAGGATTTCTTCTCCGCAGGATCCGAGAACTATCCAGGGCTAGAAGGGAACACCGTTACGGCCATAATTATGGTCGGAGCGAGCGAATGTTCTAATTTGTCAAGGACAAACGAGCGGACATTTCTGCGAGACGTGATTTTCAGACGATAATCGAGGGGAAGCACCTCGATGCACCGCGATGCAATCACCATGACGTAATTGCTTTCACGTGCCCTCTCCCGACCCTTGTGTAACTTTTTTTTTTCTCCTCTCTGTTCTAAAACCGCGGGCACATCAATTTCACTTTGTCACGTCTCCGCTAATTCACCACAACGCTCCGCCACGGTTTTACATAACGCAAATTGCGCGATCGCCGTCGAAAAATACCGATAAAACAGCAACAAAGAGACGGAGACAAAAATGAGATTTCAAACGGTAACATTTCAATACAATCTTGTTTAGCTACGGGCTTTGTACTGTATGGCTAGACTGCGGAACTGAAAAAGCTTCAATTGCAATAAACAAACGCGAAACAGTATGTCAAGAAATTAATAATTTGAGTCAATTGAATTTAAATGTATCACTGCTATAAGTAATAATTTTATTTGTATTTCTTATAAATACATACAATCCGGAGATAAATGGAAAGTGGCTGTTGCAAAACAAATCGAGAAAGCAGAATGAAATTTTGGTCACGTCGAATTTCATTGAATTCGTATGTCAAGAAATTAAACATTTGAGTAAGTTGAATTTAAATGTATCACTGCTATAAGTAATAATTTTATTTGTTTTTGTTATAAATATACACAATCCGCAGATAAATGCAAAGTGGCTGTTGCAAGACAAATCGAGAAAGAAGAATGAAATTTTGGTCACGTCGAATTTCATTGAATTCGTGTATCAAGAAGTTAATAATGTGAGTAAGTTGAATTGAAATGTACTATATCTATACGTAGTAATTTTATTTGTTTTTGTTACAAATACACATGATGTCTGCAGATAAATGCAAAGTGGCTGTTGCGAAACAACTCGAGAAAGAAGAATGAAGTATTCGTCGCGTCGAATTTCATTGAATTCGTGTGTCAAGAAATTAATAATTTGGGTAAGTTGAATTTAAATGTGTCATTGCTATAAGTAATATTTTCATTTATTTTGCTATAAATACATACGATCCGCACATAAATTCAAAGTGGATGTTGCAAAACAAATCGAGAAGGGAGAATGAAATGTTGTCGTTACAGATCTCGTTTTTGGAAAATTCGAATGTGATTATTTATCGATCACACGTGCGTTCTAATTTCGAAGTAGAGCCAGTAAGTCATGAACAGACACATTGGCAGATTCCAATTTAACGGCCACGCGTTTCAGAATGAAACGTTTCTTCGAGATTATTCCAGACATTCATCGACCGTGGTCATTGTTTTGTATCGCGGCGGCTAAAAATACGCGAGTGAAATCGAAAACATGCAAACACCGGTGACTATTCATTGATGTGTATCCACCCACGACAGCCGTTCGACCCGACAGTGGGCTGAATAGCCGCCTATGGTCATTGTTCGAACGATGCATAATTGAATTCAGATTCGAAGAGGAGTCCGTGGATTGCTCTAGAAAGAATTTAGATCAGATTCGCCAGATTAAGACTTGTCTCCTCACTCCACCTTCCCCTTCTACGACGTTATTCCTCCACGCTTCCGCCACGGGCCGGTCACGTGACTAATCCGGTACTGGCTGAGAGGGGGTAACTTTTTTCCCTCGATGCAAAAAGTTACCCTCAGCCATCGTGCATTTTAAAAATTAACGAATAAACATTATCCACTTACCTACTAAATCTTTGAAATATGTCTCCTGCAAGGTTATATTTTATCTGATTAAGAAAAGAAATAAATGTCTCCGTAATTCCTGTATCTTGCAATTAATGCAGACAATTCTTATTTCTTATAACACTTCGCAGTCGACTGAGTTACATAATATTTATACCGTTTAGTTTCGGAAAATTAATTTCTGTATTTTAGTGTAGAAATTATATCAGTCATCGAATGAATTTCAACTCCATTATGAATTGTAATTTTTTCACATGATTTTGTGATTTAAGAGTACCGACACTGGCGGAGAGGGGATAACTTTTTTCCTTCGATTCGAGTCCCCTGGCGACTCGCAGCGGAATTTGAAATCAAAGGTTAAAGCCTCTTCGTCCACGATAACAAGCTGGTGGCACCTTATCGGACCCAGCTGCGTTTAACATTCAGAGCCACCGAAATATCGACGTCTTAATGTAACTTAATCGACGAATATTAGCTCCAATAATTTCTTTTGAGGCGGGGCTCGGGCGAGGCTCGAACGAGCCGATTAAACGCGACACGATGCACGTAATGGTGTACCAGATCAAGAATAACTCGAAGTTGCCACAGATTGCGTTTATTTTCTCCCGAGCCGTGCAGAAAATAAGACTCCTATTTTCGAATCGGTCGCGTTACACGCGTACTCGTGCATACGTCAAGTTCGTAGCCACTTTAAAACGCTCGCCAGCCAAAAAGTTCACTTTCCCTGTCAAACGAAACTTTGTTTTTCGAAATTTTGTCTGAATTGTTTACAAAATCTTCCCTCCAACCAACTTATTCCTACGTGCCAAATTTATTAGATATTCTGTTACGACAATAATTTAGCAGGAACATTTGTTATGCTGATCTTCACCAACTTTCTACTTCCACCTGAAACAGAAAAATTGTTGATGTTTCAACCGCGATAACTTCGTAAAAAATGATCGCACGGCAATAAATTTGGACTTGTTTTAAAGCTGGAAGCCTCTAGTTTCGTAACCCATCGTTCTGTATTATAAGATTTATTTTCGTGATCTAGCGGGCGAGAAGCTGATGATACATTTCTCTAAAAAATGCTGTACATTCAATGCCTGTGGAAACTTTGAAAATTTTTTTCCGTGGATGAAACCATCATGGATTTAAAGATTGAAGCTTTCCCTTTACAACGACGCCTTCAAAATTGATATACTATTTTTTTTAGATATTTTATCGAGCTTTGGATGGTAAGTGGACAGAAAAATTTAGAGGGATCTGTAGGACATAACTTATTCCTAATTTTTGTTCTATAAAACAATGAAAAAAAATCGTACATCAATTTTGAAAGAGTCGTTGTAAACAGGAAGCTTCGATCTTCACATCTATGGTAATTTCATTTACGAAACAAATTTTTGAATGTTTCCTGAGATATTTGAATCCGCAACATTTTCGAGGAATGGAAAATAACAAATTTTTTTAATGTATATGTATGCCATTAATGTCATAAAATACAGATTTTAGGAATTTATGACAAAAATGAGTATATCGAATGCAAAATAGGAAAACATTTAAAGAATTTAATGATGCTATTGTAAATTTCATCTCATTCTAATTATTCTTTATTTTACATTTATTATTTACATTGTCGAATGCATCAAATTTTATTCCAAAACACTAATACAAATTTCTTACATAACATAGACTTACTGTAAAGTATGTCGTTACTATCAAATCTGTGTCAACTTTTACCTTAAACGGAATTTTAATTTTTAATTGTATATAAAATTAGCAAAGTAATAACTTGTTTGGAAACATTATTCATATCGTTCGAATGTACTCTATTTACGGACGTGACAGTGATTTCTTACAATTAGAATTCAGCTGTCCATTGACAGACCACCTTTTACATAATCAGCGACACTCACACTTTCTAGTCCGTCTGTGGATTTCAGCGTTATAAAAATGTTTCGCAATGGGCAAATCCCGTCAACAAAAAAAAAACGCATCGTTAGCTGCATTCTTTCCATACGACAGCCATAATTTCTTTTCAGCTTGAAGTCAGTCGCATAATCGGCGTTTGGACGTAATCGGTTGCGCAGTGTCCAATCGTGTGCGACTGAAACGAAATCTAGATTCCTCAGGTGACCTGCAAAACTAGAAAACTGCATATGTGTATCGTCTAGAACGGTGTTCGGCAGAGTATACTGAATTCGATTAATACTGTTGTTAGATCAGCAGAGTGACGCGCTTCTTCTACTTTTATTTTTCCACCACAATTAAACTACGTCTGCGATGCAGTCGTGCAACGACCTACTAAAGGTTTTACTCTTCTTTAATCGTCGCCGCTACGTCTATTATTTAAAGTGGCTAGCTATTGTCAAGTGGCGCACATTCCGAATCGCTATGGCAATAACAGGTCTATACTTTCCTCGACTTCTACATCAGAATCAACGGTCTCAGATACAGCAAATGTTTACATCAACCTATTACATCAACCTATTACATCAACCTGTATACGAGTACATATGGACCGTTTATTTTGAAAGTGGTGTAAGTCTATTTTTAATAAAAAAAAATGAGATATCACATAATTTGTGATTAATTTAGTATAAATTTTTCATTTATAACTAGTTAATGTTTAATATCTTAAAAAATGCCAATGCTTTGTTCAATTTAAACTTGGCCAATAAAAGAAGTTGCGTAGCGATTGATTATGAAAGCGGTGTAAGTCCAATTTCCATAGACACAGGTGAAGGGGTCACGTGGTTGCCACACCACAGGATTATTATGATGTTATAAAACAATGTGGACAAACAATGTGTAAACAATGTGTAAAAAGACCAGCAATTTTCGTAGAATACTTTTTTTTATCTGCGCACTAGCTTCAAAGATATTTAAAGAGAAGTAGAGCGAGTCATACTCATACTGCGAGAAAGTTTGTAATTTCTTTATAACTATAACGAATTTTCAAAATGTTCTCCGTTGTTTTCTAAACAATAATACAGACGATTTTCAAATTCTGAACGAACATTTTTAAAGGTATCTGTTGGAATTGCTACTGTTTGAATCATCACATGATTCAATATGGTTTTCACGATATACATTTTTTAACTCATAAATTGTTTGAAATTGGCGGCTCTCTGAGTATCCCCTTAACGATAGAAAGTGACTAACCAATGAATGACTAACTAATGACTCAAGTAATGAAAAAGTGAACGTGATATCATACTTTAGAAGTCGAGAAGCTCCGTTAGGGGAACACGAAAAAAATTTCAATAACATCTACAGTTTGGGATACTATTCTACATAGTATGATATTCCATCACTGTAGCATCATCCACTGATAAGAAATATCAACACTTGTGTAACCTTTCAGACTCTGTTTTTAGGAATTATCAACCGTGAATCTAGCTCATAAACAAAGTCCAAAAAAACTTTCTCTTTTTGTCGCTACTGTTTCCATCATAATTCGACTATGTTCTCCTTCGAAGAACTTGTAATCCCTGTATACAAGATCAGTCATAAACGCAGCAACTGAGTTTGCAAGTTTATATTTGTTAAAATGTCTATTATCATCCCAGGAACATATATGTTCTTATACGAAAATTCATTGCTAAGTTTATACAAATAATAATATACGCGTTCAAAACATATATAATTTTATAATATTTTTAAGAAAGAAAGAGGATATGCATCATGTTGACACTAATACATAGATATGCACAAGCTTATTTTGTTACTAAAATTAGATGATAACACATCAGTCTTTATCAAGCCATTAAACAGCTTAAATAAAGAAAGAACAGGCCAATACTGTGTGCATAAGACCGCACGACCGAAGTGAAAACTTCTATGGCGATTGCACACCTGTCTGTGTTCCTCGCTCGCTCAGCTTAAGGACTGCGTCTCCTAGACAGACGACACTCGCGCGTGACTGCACACAATCACCACAGTACACTCACACACGGCTAGACCACGTATACGTACGCAAGGAATGCAAGGGTCCAGGATTCCACTCCTGATTTCTCAATAATGCAAAAACGGGGTTTCTTAGTAGTCAAAATTGATAGATGAAAGATCAATTTAGGTGGCTATTTGCCTCAAAAGTCTTATTTTTACGTTTACGACGCAAAATTCTCATTATTCGGCAGTATATCGACAGCCACGATAGGCGGCAGCACCGTCGCCTGTCCGTTGCTTCTCGCGGCTCCGCGACATGCTGTCGAATAATAAGAAATACACCTCATAAATGTAAAAATAGGTCGTTCCAGGTCGATCACGGCCTACATTTATCTTTTATCTAGCGCTTTTGACTAGTGAAAAATCCCATCTTTGTATTATCGAGAAATGAGAAGGCGTTTATATAAGTTTGCCTTAACACATTACCTACCGGTGATTATTCTATAATCGTTGAAATTCTATGGTTCATGGCTGAGGATTTTTTAAAAGAATCCTTCAATAGCTACAGTATTTTTAATCATAAACCAACAACTCACCCTCAATAACAAAATCCAATAATTTCCTTCGGGGTTATTATGTAAAAGATGATTTCTAAGCTTCCATTTGGCGCAGTACAATTATTGAAAGGCTATTCATAGGATATCGGTAGATAAAGTGTTAAGGACTGCGTCTCCTAGACAGACGACACTCGCGCGTGACTGCACACAGTTACCACAGTACGCGAGGATTGCAAGAGTCCGGGATTCCACTTCTGATTTGTTAATAATGCACAGACGAGGTTTTTTAGTAGGCAAAATCGCTAGATGAAAGATCAATCTAGGGGGCTATTTGCCTAAAAAATCCTACTTCTACGTTTACGACGCGTAATTCTCATTACCGAGAGCCGCAAGAAGCAATGGAGAGGTGACGGTGCTGCCGCCTATCGTGGCTGTCGATATGCTGCCAAATAATGAGAATTACGCGTCGTAAACGTAAAAGTAGGACTTTTGAGGCAAATAGTCCCCTAGATTGATCTTTCATCTAGCGATTTTGACTACTAAGAAACCCCGTCTTTGCATTATTGAGAAATCAATCCTTGCATACGTATACGTGGTCTAGCGGTGTGTGAGTGTACTGTGGTGATTGTGTGCAGTCACACGCGAGTGTCGTATGTCTAGGAGACGCAGTTCTTAACTCGGCTCCCCGAGTTTACCCGAATAGCGTTTCACCTCGCAGCGTGACGGATCAGACTCATTCACTGCCCAGCAAGTTTTCATTTCAAAAATCGAACAAAAATAACATTGAACGAATTAAATAATAAGTGGTGTCTTTTGACAAATTGAAGCTTCTTTTCAACCAGCAGAATGAAAATATTACTGAAAATGTTTAATGCAACGTGTCTGATGCAAGATCTATCTTCAACTACACATATCATTGCAGTTGGAATGTGTCTAGTGGTGTCTACTAAACCCCTCCTGAAAAAACAATCTTTCTGAACTCCAAAGTGACAAAGCCGAATCCAAGAAAAAGATGATCATCGCAAATCACGACAAACAGAGGACGAAACAAACATTCTTGATAGTATTACACGATCTACGGTGACACAAGGGATACAAGTTTCAACGAGCCTGCTCCAATAACCCAATTCCCATAGCGCAACCAAGCACCGGAGTTCATTGGAAGCGACACCGCTCTTTCCGACGCTGACAAATGAAAATTCAATATGCTTCCCTGAAAATCCACCCCGATCGCATATACGTGCGAATGATACCTCACAGGGCGCATTGCCACCGTGCAGTTACAACAGACACATCGTTCGGCTGTTCTGGTGGGAGGAAAGGCTATCATTCTCTGGCGTTGCTGTGTCACGGCGAAGTCTGAATACTCGTCGTGTCTGTGCCCGTACGTTTGGATACAACCGCGAGGAAGATAAAGAGAAGTCGAGGCGCGTTACATGGGACCCGTGATCTAGCGATGGGAATGATCCAATTCTCTCTCGTGATTTTCAAGCAAGTCGTTAATCGAATGGAAATTGCGTTGCCAACTTTTTCTGAGACGCTTCCGAGAAAAATATTGGCCAAAACCGAAAGATATATGTAATTTGATCACTGAGAAATCATTTAACGTAACATACCTAGTTTTCCAAGGAAATTTCTTTCATGTACAAGAATTATATAAAAACAGTAATAATACAGTTTCAATTCCGGGACAATCCCAGACGGTTTTTAATATAGCATTAAATTTGGAACACTGTTTAATATTGCCAACAATGAAGATGACGATAAACATTGCCAAAAAATTGTTCCGAATTGGTGGGGGTGATCAAACACTTCTTAAAAAACAGAACATGGAACATCGAATGGAAGTTGTGTTGCCAACTTTTTCTGAGACGCTTCCGAGAAAAGTATTGGCCAAAACTGAAAGATATATGTAATTTGATCACTGAGAAACCACTTGACATAACATACCTAGTTTTTAAAGAAATTTCTTTGATGTACAAGAAATATATAAAAAAAGTAATAATACAGTTTCAATTCCGGGACAATCCCAGACGGTTTAATATTTCCAACAATGAAGATGACGATAAACATTGCCAAAAAATTGTTCCAAATTCGTGAGGGTGATGAAACACTTCTTAAAAAATAGAAACACATTCTTTTTTATATCAACACCAAACCTACCACCGTCGGTCAAATGACCGGTTTTACAATTTTTTGTTTTATAATTATTGACATTCTGAAGGCGTCTTCATGGGAATTGATCGAACACATTTTTGTATTCCAGTACATATAATAAAAATTGCACAGAATATAAATAAGCTTAATCTCGTTATTTTCATAATACAAGACACAACAGTCACTTTTGATGGTCGCTAGATCTGGTGTTAACATTTTCTCCATACATGGCGAGTTTCATCGTTGTATTTGGCTTTATTGTTAATGGAAATATGTTGTTCATTGTCAATTCAAGTAACCACAACGATGGCCGATTTGTTAGATTGAATAATTTTTGCCAGCAGTATTTCTGTGACACGCGAACTGTTCAACGATAATTGACTGCATACCTTGAATACAATAATAATAATAATTTTATTTAATTCCGGCCTCGCGGCCAAGAAATTGAGCTTGGTTTTACATATCTTCTCTATCACTCATCCTTCCATCCATCTATCCATCCATTCTTCCACCCATTCATCCAGATCCTATGCCATTTGTTAATCTCGTCTAGTCTAACGTAACCTAATCTAATTTGATCTATTCTAATCTATCCTATTATCTTACATCTAATATTGCCTCTCCCTCTTTTCTTTTGGTTATTTCTTTCCTTTTTGCTTCCACACTCCTAAGCCAATTTACTGTTTCTCTCAATCTTTTACTTTGTACCATCTTTTCTGTACTTAAATTTGTTCTTTCCGTCTCGTCACAGTCCTCTGCCAGATGCTTTAGAGTCCCCAGGTATCTCTCGCACATCATGCACCTTTTCTCTTCCTCTTTCCTCCAGTATTTATTTCCTTCCTCTATATTCCCACATTTCACTCTGAGATCATCAGGCTCTGGCTGTTTCCCTCGCCTTTTTCCTCCAGGTACTTTGGCCCTCTCGCTTCGTATATCTGCTTATACCTTTTACAGAACCTAGAGTTCAATATTTTATTATATTGCCACTGTCCCTGAATTTCACTATCCCTCTCCTTCAAAGTATTTATCATTTCCATCATATCTCTTCCTTCTTCTCTTTCTTTTTCTATCCCCACTTGGCTGTATCCTTTGTCGTTCAGGTACTCCATCCTCTCTCTGCTATTTGTTGTTATGTCCCACGTCCTCTCTCTCTCCCTCAAACATTCCTTTACTAGCAATCTTCCCTCGGATCTCTCCACTCTTTCCTCGAATCTTAATGCTTTCTCTCCTGCTCCGATTCGTACCTTTTCCCTCATGGTTTCCCCCAGTACCACGTAATCAGGCGTTGTTCTGTCCAGTTTCAGGCACCATTTTATGTACTTTGTTTGAACTCTTTCCAGTTCCTCCCTTTCCTTCCACCCATATATCTTTGCCCCATACATCATTATACCTCCCACTAGACATTCAAACAGAATCATTCTTTTCCTGAATTCCTCTCTAAACAATCTTTCTCCTATGCCCCACACTTGCCCTAGTACCATATTTGCACCTTGAATACAATCATACTTTGCTGTTAGAAATCGATACTATTGGGTTGTTCGAAAAGTCATTTCGTTTTTTTTTTGTGAAAATAAAAGACAATTTTCGTATAATGAACAAATATTTTATTAAATTACTTTTGCCATCTTTCTGGTAGTAGCATGATTCCACGCTCATAAAATTTTTGGTCTTTTCTGGCAAAAAACTGATCGAGGTGGTTTTTGACCTCCTCGTTTGAAGCGAAGGTTTTACCGTCTAAAAAATGTTGCAGTGACCGGAACAAATAATAATCCGAAGGCGCCAGATCTGGAGAATATGGTGGGTGTGGCATTGTATCCCATTCAAGCTGTAAAAGCTTTTGGCGAGTGACCAAACTTGTACGAGGTCTAGCGTTATCTTGGTGGAACACTACACCTTTACCGTCGAATAATTCTGGCCTTTTCTGTTCAAGTGCATCATTCGGTTTGTCCAGCTGATGACAGCAGACTTAATAATTAAACAAAAAAAAAAAAAAATTAAAAAATAAAAACTTTGCAAACCAGTTCTGGCACTGGCGTACCGTCAACACATCTTCTCCATACACAACGGTTAATTTCTTTCTGTCTTGAATAGCATTTTTACCTTTTCTATAGTAAAGAAGTAAAATATGACGAAAATGCTGCTTATTGCTCTCCATATTTAAAAGGGCACCAACCAAAAATATCAGCTCTCAAAACATATAATGATTATGCCGCTGAATTGTGAAGTTGGGTGCAAAAAGATACAATTAAATCCTCTGTCGGGAAAAAACGAAATTACTTTCCGAACAACCCAATAATTGAGAAGAATCATGCCCATCGCTACCGCGGTCGAGAACGGGCGAGACAAAGCGGAGAAAAATAAAAGGCAGACAGAGACGGTCGGTGGTCTCGACGATTGTGGGTACGCGGAATGGTGCGGAGCGGTGCGGAATAGTCGGTTGCGGTGCGGTGCGGTGCGGGAAGAGGAAAGAGCCGAGCGCGTGACAGAACACGTGACCGGGAGCACACGGTGCTCGCGTGACCGGCCCCGTGACGTCACACGCACGTGTCACATAGCGTGGTAACTGGCTGTTCCACTCCTCCCGGAGCTCTTTTACCCAGCGAACGAACGTTCCTCACCTTCCGTGCCCCTCCACGCGCTCGCCATTCCACGTCCTGGTCAGTAACGTCTCAAACCCCCGCTTCACCCCCCTCGTCACAGACTTTCACCAGGAAAGTCATCATTTTTGTTCGTCCCCTCGCCCTCGGGCCGTCGTTTCGTCGCGACCACCGGATTTGCATCATCACGCGGAATAGTTACGCGACTCGACTGTGATCCTCCTAGTCGAGGAAGGTAGAAAAATCACCGGTTTCACCTGAAACGTTCCGTCGAGTCCGTATCGCTTCGGCGGCGCGACGCGGCGAGCTACCCGGAGAAATGGAAGGGTGAAAGCGTAGGTAGTTGGCTCGTACCCGCCGGCACCGTGTAACGTAACCATCGCTCGCTCGATAACTACGAAAACACGGGATTCGTATCTGGCGCCCGTTGTCTTCGGAGCCATTAACCATCATCGCCGCGCTACGACGAAATCGTTCGGCTTTGAATTCCTGACATTCTTCGATGATACGTGTATACACTGTACGTGTATTCAGATTGCACGCGTCGCGGTTTGTTTACACGAATGAACAAGTGACGGTGTGTATTCGTACAATGTATACAGTGTCGTCGACTCGACGGCCCCATTATCGTCAATTCATAATTTCCGTTTCTACGTGAAACGAGACCTTATCTGCCGGTACATTATTTTTATGTAACGTTACCGCCCCGCTGATAAGCGGTACTTACGTTTCATTACGTGCCAAGCGATTACTTACCAATTAGTTTTTGGTTGAACCAATCGACGGGGTGCGAACATGCATCTTGGATTAGTTAAGGAGCAAAGACAACGGTAATATTCCGATAAACATTCGTTCTGTTTTTGTTTTTGTTTTTGTTTTTACACACGCGCAAAGTATCGAGATCCCTATCCGACCGTAACATTATCGAAACACGGTGCATCGAGAGGCGTCTTATCTGCCCAATTTACCGGTATCGTTGTATGTATTACCGTAGTTCAAAAATTCCACTGATTAAACAAACAAATTCGGAGCACGTACCTAACGATTATTGTCTGTCAATATAGCAATTTCGATACGCTCGTGGAGAAGATAGTCTAACTATTACAATTGTACAGGAACGATATAGTATCGGACAGAGTTGGGCAAAAATTTTTATTTCGATAAAATTTTCTCTGGTATCAGATCCGACAAGCCTTGACCCCTTACTACTCGCTAAAATAAAAAATCTAGGCTTATGATTTTAGGGTCGTTATCTCCATAAAACATAAACGTATTCAATTTTCCTAATCTTTGTGCACTAATTTTCATTTCGTATTGTTTCGAATGATTAATTTCATGGTCGAATTGAAATGTTTTATCCCCACTCTTGATTTGATTTCCGCCATAGTTTAGTTTCCTATCCGACCCAAACATATTTATTTTGATTTCATATACCGAATTGTTAAACCCCATACTGTTCCGTCAGGAGAAATCCTGTTACTAAACTTAGCCAATGTATTCGTTGATAGGGTCACCTGTCCAGCGAATGAACACGTAAGCTGCGTATATGTTGAAATTAGTATTAGCGAATCGTTGTTTAATCTTCTGAGCGCTAATTTTCCCAAGAAGGCTGCGTTATTGTAAATATTTTACATACCAGAACGCAGCGCTAACAACATTTGATAGTTACTGCTTATTGGATTCATCGGATCACCTCAAAATAAAATGGCTGATCCGCCGATAACAATACTTACTCTGAACAAATCAACCCTTAGCACTCGAGTGGTGACTCAGAGTCGCCATTAAAAATTGCTGTACCATTATTCAAAATATTGCTTACATTATTAAATATGTTGGTATCTAATCAATTACTAAACATTTCAGTATCGCATGAGGTATTCTATCAATTTTATATCCATTGAACGAAAAAAATTATATGAAATGGAATTATTTTAGGTTGGAAGGAATGCGTAATTTTCGAGTTAAAAAAGCTCCGAGTGCAAAGGTTTAATGTACTGCCGCGTAGGTTATAAAAAGGAAGAAGACCTTTCAGGTCTTAACTTGCGATCGAATCATTGTATAAATTTCATAAACGTTATTTCTCGTTTAATACAAATTACGTTGATTCCCTTGTAGGTACTCGTTCGCTGGACAGGTTACCCTACAATTTTCCCTGTAAGCAACGTGGCACCGGAGTCGCTGGTTTCGTGCCTGAGACGGCTGCGGATTGCTCCCACCAGTGGTCTGCATGCCACACCGCGGCCCATCGCGAGAATTGAACAGGGCCGCGTATTATACGCTTAGTGTAACCTGCCAAGGGAACGACGCACGCTTAAACACGACGCGACACGGACCGTTCTCGAACGATCCGCTCTCTTCAACTAGAATCCTAATTCATAGAATACCATCAATAATTAAAAGATACAGACAAAGAGAGAGAGGAAGAGCGCGCGTGCACAGTTGATAAAGTTTTTCCTAATGCGACCGCTGGTCCAGGCTGTAGCTCGAGCTCCGTCGAATTTTACCGCGTGAAATTTTCAAAGTCGTTAGGCGCTCTACCGTGGGCAATTCACACATACACACGCGTTAACGGGCGATGCGCGAGTGAATGCGCGGCGGCACGTTCAATTTTTACGCCCCTGCCGGTTAGTATATCGTGGAATTTCACGGTCGGACGAGTCAACGGCCTTATCGCGGAGCGTTTTAGGTCTCGATATCGAACTGTATTCTATTTTCTTTCGATATCGCGCGAGCGCGCGCGCGCGCACGAACAACGTGTTTCTTCGTGGGAGCTGGGCGTGGAATCGGATTGGAATATTCGATCAATTGGTTCGCAGAGATAACGAACAATAAGCGATTCGAAGGAGAGAAAGAAATTGAATCGGCACACGGGAAACAGGAAGCAAGAAGAAGAAGAAAAGAAGAGGGCGCCAGTACAGATATATCGGCGAGTGTGACTGGACGGAAAGACGTGGGCGATTCCCAAGTACCGGCCTCTTGGTCCGCCGTGTCGTTACGAGTGTGTCAGTGAGTATGCGGAGGCGAACCTAACCTATTCGTCGAGTGCGTACTATCGATCAAGGAGTCATCGGTTTCAAAGAGGACCCGGACTCTCGAATTTTCGGTGCACGCTATTTTTGCATCCGTGTTCCCGGAATCTGTGGAAATGCCAACTGTGCGTTCGTCATAATTTTCCCGCTCACGTACTCCACGAAACAACCGAGTTCCGACGTGCGTGAGTTCCAAAAGGAAAGTGTCGTCGTCGCATCGAAGGATCTAAGAGGACTGCAGATAAGATATTTAGCTACCGAAAACCGGAAGTGAACGTGTCGCGTGTTGGAAGTGATTCTATGCGTCGAGATGATGGAGACACAGAATTATTGGGAGGACAACTCCACTCATTCGATGCAAGTCAAGTACGAGAGGTGAGTATTCGATGGCTCTAACTAATCATCGTGTAATTGTTATTATTTGCCGCGAATGATAATGTTCGCTCGTATTCCTCGAGAACGGAAATAAAAGGTTTGCAGTAATGTTCGATGCACGTGTCTGTAATTGTCTGGGATAATTGCGCGTGTTGCACGCAACGCGAATTGACCCTCTTGCGGTCTTTTGCTCGTTTCTGACCAATTAAACATCTTTTTTTTGTCGGTGCACATGTAATTGGGTCTCGATAAGCATTTCACTTCGGATATCAGAAAATGGTTCCCGAAACGCTTATCGGTTCCGTCGACGCAAATATAGTTGCGTTAGTGTTCGAGGTCGAAAATGACCATTGAATAAAATTCAAATTATAATTAACTTCCGGTCCTGAAGAAAACGGTTCCCGAAACGCTTATCGGTTTCGTCGATACAAACATTGTTACGTCAGAGGTGTTCGTGGCTAGAATTTCTGACTCAGAAATAACTAGACTGCGGATCTTTATGCAAAATAAAAATTTTGTGTATTAACCCTTTGCACTCGGAGCTATTTTAACTCGAAAATTAAACATTTCTTCCGACCTAGACTATTTTCATTGTCCATGATTTTTCAAATTTTATGGATATGAAATTGGTATAAAAACTCACACAATAACTAAATGTTCAGTAATTGATTAGATACCGACATATTTAATAATTTGAACCAAATTTTGAATAACGGTATAGCAATTTTGAATAGCGACTCTGAGTCACCACTCGAGTGCTAAGGATTAATTTTAAGGAGGGGCTACATCAAAAATTCATCTATCCTTTAATAATTTTAATACGTTGAAAACAGTAAATTCGTGTTTCTAAATTCTCTTAATCATTATTCCATTTTAAATTGTACCCACCCATTTTTACCATAATTGCATAAAATCTGCAGTCGAGAAATGACCGTTAAATAAAATTTAAATTATAATTGTCTGATCGCACAATTTATAGTAACGATAGTGAGAATATTGGGAGCTGACGATATTGATTCGACAGACAATTTTATTTCTTTATAATAAGGTATAATTATTTTTTTTGCTTAAAGAAAATAATTATTTATTTGATGTACGTAATAAAAGATAACCATGAATACCATTAACTATTTTTTGAAGGAAGACCGTATAAGGGTTAACAATCGTTTCTCAAATGTTAGAGTCCGGAATTTGCTGCCCAAAAACAGTACAAGGTACACTGCCACCGGGTCACTTTTGACCCATGTCAGAATTTCCATAGCAGACGTTGGGACTGTGTTAACGAAATTGTATAAAATATTTTGCCTGTGCATTAAACACTGTATGCGCTTTGTGTTACATTGGTGAAACATATGCAATAGTGGATCAGCATTACAATGTTGCAACGGGTTGCATACTGGGACTCGCAGATCAAATAGAAGGATCGGATAAAAGATTATATTTCTGTAACAAAAGAAAAAAATAATATTGTTTAAAGTCTCATCTTTTCAAAGTCAGCAAGCCAAGAATCACGAATTTTCAAGTCGGATCTGGTCTGTTTGGCTTAACATCGCGTGTCAAGGTCGTCGTCGAACAAAATAACTGTAATATAATTTTAGCGTGGCATAAAACAAGATATTCCTGTGTTTTATAGAATTTTTACTGAATTCCTCGTAATCGAATAATTAATTTTATGCATTCATGGCAAGAACAAGTAGGTGTAATTAAAAACAGTAAGACCGTTAGACAAATTTAAAAGTGTTGTTATATTATTTTCAACCTACTGAACATATTTGGAAGGAAAATAAATTTCCTAGCAGTTGATGCGACATAAAACTATAAATAAAAACATCTTTACTACGTTACAGTTTGTTGGTATTCAGGTAGAAAATGTTTATTTCGCATAAAGATCCGGCGTCTACTTATAAATCGCTTGATTATGAAAATCCGGAATGAATAAGAAGTTAAATAACAAAGGTTAATCACACGTATTTATGGTCGGCTATGTAGTACTCAAATGCTAACGTGACTAGCGTGTTGGACCACGTGTAAGTGATCGATCAGTGGATTGAATGCACGTCTAAGGACATTCGTGTTGAAAAGCGGAATTGTGCATCAAGGGGGTAATTGTCGCGCGAGCGTAATTTCATTAGCCGTGTTACGCTAATTTATCGCGCGCTGAGAATTCGCGCAATAAAATTGAGATTAACGTAACAATGTAAGCCTCTTTTATTGGAATAATCGAGTTATTATTCATGAGAGTGCGATTAGCCCGTGTATCAGAAGTTTTCCAAGGAATCGCGCTGGCACGAGCCTATGTCGGAGAAGGTGACGCCTTTACTTACATGCATTCAGGTTGCTCGTTCCGAAGCTCGCAACGAGTGACATTCGCGGGGACTGTCGGCGATACGATCGGTCATAAACACTTGTGAGAGATCGAGAATAGACTGGAAACACGGTTGCGTTACAGGGCGATTCCAGAAACTGGGTCGGACCGTTTCAGCAAAAGCTATGGCTCACTTGAAGCGGAATAAATTAATGATATCGTATCTTTTATTAGCATCGAAACCATCGGCGATTAATGTATACCCGGTTTTCTGGAACGGTGGAAATAACAGGTGCCCTTAATATCGTTACATCGTTACATTATTCCCGTTTCGTCTATAAGAATAACGACGGTAGTAATGTAATATTATACAAACACCTCATAGAAGTACGAGATACTGTGCTTGCACAATTGGGTTAAGAAGACCGATACAATTAATCGAAAACTGTACAAATATATTCGAGTGTACGATAAGTTTGTTTGTATCGATGAAGATTGCAATTCAAGAGATGTTCAATTCCAAGAAAGGAATATCGGTTTGGCAAGAAAGCAGTTTCGGTGTTTTAACGTGAAATAAAACCGAATTTTTTTATACAAAAAATGAACTTAAATCAATAAAACATTTTCCATCGTGTTCGATGATCTTCTGCCATCTTTCTGGTAGCTTCGTAACTCTGGTAAAAAACTGATCCAAGTGCGATTTCAGGTCATCGTCATCGGTGAATGTTTTACCATTGTGTTTTGCCACACACATCTTTGATAACACGTGAAAAATTATTGGAGTTTGGATGGGAAGTGATGTCACATCCACGATATAGCCTGATATAGCCCGGAGACATCGCACCATCAGATTACTATTTATTCCGAAGTTTACAAAACTCTTTGAATGGTAAAACATTCGCTAATGATGATGACCTAAAATCGCACTTGCATCAGTTTCTTGCCGATAAGGACCAGAAGTTTTATGAGTGCGGAATCATGAAGCTACCGGAAAGATGGCAGAAGATCATCGAACAAAATGGAAAATATTTTATTGATTACAGTTCGTTGGTTGAATAAAATAAATGCCTTTAATTTCGCCTTAAAATACCGAAATTACTTTCTTGCCGAACCAATGCATGTTATGAATGGTGTAGAAATGTTTCATTACAAGTACCAGTCGATTCTTGCCAAGTTTTGTTAGGACGAAATACATCGCGGATTAAACGAACAAAACCATTGTTTTTGTTATTTAATGCTTTTTTATCATTCATGGCGACGTTATACTAACAAATGTACCGTTTAAAAGTCGATCAAAAAGTCCATTCTTAAGAGCGTCATATCAGAATGCCACTAATGTTGGAAATGCAGATAATGTAAAACAATAGACCACGTAACATCGGGATATGAAATGTCTACAAGAACATCTGGCTAGACGGTGTAGTAGCTGAAATTATACATCATGAAGTAGCTCAAACATACATGACGAAGAACATAAGTATCTTAGGTACGTTCTCACAGACATAATCAAAACAAGGAATGCACGCTGGTCTCGAGATCTGATTATATACGCGGAGGAACCCGGAGCATATAATAGACCAGGTAGAACATTGTTGCATAGAATAGCAGAAATAACACATTGAATGGACATAGTAACCGCGAACGTCATCATCATACAACAGAGTACAGGGAGGAGATCAGGAACATCATCGTCAAACGTGGAATTAGTAGAAGCCTGGAATTAGAAGGCTCGCATGGTATCAATCATAACGTCAATCACTGTAACAACGCCATGTTTATGTATCACGAATCTTATGAAACTCTAATTGAACCGATACACTCGCCGGGCCAGTAGAGAAAGCAATAAAACTGAAAGGCATGGCTTCGAACTTCCTATAGCTGATTGATAAATATAATAAAACCTGTCTGTGACTTAGTTACCTTGAGCCTATTATAGATTCGAGGTGTACAGGTCAAGACAAAATAAATAATCATGGCAATATCGTGTTTTTATTTAAAACTAGCTGTACCCGGCCACGCGTTCCAGTGGCTCAGTCTGGTTAAGGACTGTGCGTCTCCTAGACAGACGACACTCGCGCGTGACTGTACACAGTCATCACAGTACACTCGCACACCGCTAGACCACGTATACGTACGCGAGGATTGCAAGGCTCCGGGATTCCACTCCTGATTTCTCAATAATGCCAAGACGGGGTTTCTTAGTAGTCAGAATCGCTAGATGAAACATCAATCTAGGGGGCTATTTGCTTCAAAAGTCTTACTTTTACATTTACGATGCGTAATTCTCATTGTTCGGCAGCATGACGCGGAACCGCGAGAAGCAATGGACAGGCGACGGTGCTGCCGCCTATCGTGGCTGTCGATATGCTGCCGAATAATCAGAATTACGCGTCGCAAACGTAAAAGTAGGACTTTTGAGACAAATAGTCCCCTAGATTGATCTTTCATCTAGCGATTTTGGCTACTAAGAAACTCCGTCTTTGCATTATTATGAAATCAGGAGTGGAATCTCGGACCATTGCAATCTTTGCGTAAGTATACGTGGTATAGCGGTGTGAGAGTGTACTGTAGTTTTTCCAGGATTGCATGCTGCCGAATAATGAGAATTACGCGTCGTAAACGTAAAAGTAGGACTTTTGAGACAAATAGTCCCCTAGATTGATCTTTCATCTAGCGATTTTGGCTACTAAGAAGCTCCGTCTTTGCATTATTAAGAAATCAGGAGTGGAATCTCGGACCATTTCAATCTTTGCGTAAGTATACGTGGTATAGCGGTGTGTGAGTGTACTGTAGATTTTTCCAGGATTGCAATGCTGCCGAATAATGAGAATTACGCGTCCTAAACGTAAAAGTAGGACTTTTGAGGCAAATAGCCCCCTAGATTAATCTTTCATCTAGCGATTTCGACCATTAAGAAACCCTGTCTTTGCATTATTGATAAATCAGGAGTCGAATCCCGGACCCTTGCAATCCTCGCTATGTATATGTAGTCCAGCAGTTTGTGAGTGTACTGCAGTTTTTTCCAGGATTGCAATGCTGCCGAATAATGAGAATTACGCGTCGTAATCATAAAAGTAGGATTTTGAGGCAAATAGCCTCTTAGATTGATCTTTCATCAAGCGATTTTGACTACTAAGAAACCCCGTCTTTGCATTATTAAGAAATCAGGAGTGGAATCTGGGACCATTGCAATCTTTGCGTACGTATACGTGGTCTAGCGGTGTGTGAGTGTACTGTGGTGACTGTGTGCAGTCACGCGCGAGTGTCGCCTGTCTTGGAGACACAGTCCTTAAATGGAAAAGAAAGAAAAGAGAAAGCGCACGTTCCTAATATGTTTAATTTCACAATGCTTGTGGGTATACAATATTTTTTTTATATAAAAACAGGCGCGTATTCGAATGCAACGTTGTGTAAAAATTTCAAAGCAATCTTTTTTTTATATAAAAACAGGCGCGTATTCGAATGCAACGTTGTGTAAAAATTTCAAAGCAATCGGTGAAGAACTTTCGGAGATTTAAGATTTTGAACAAACGAACATTTACATTTTTCTTTATATAGATTGTATTGCATCAGATAATGCAGGAAAATAATGGAAAAATTATTTTACTAACCCCTTGCCTTGCGATATTATTGTCCGACTCGCGATGAAGATGCTGAACAGATTCTAATAAAAATGTATGTTAATAATTACCTATTACCGAAATAAAATTCTATTTTGGTTTTGTTAATGTACAGCTATTGGAGGACATATAGGCATAGAATAGATATAAATTTTCTGCTTTTTTTAAGAAATTACGATCTACGAAAGAGTTATAATCACTGAAACCGTAAAATAAATCGTACGGCAAGGTGTTAGGTGCATTTTATGCGCAATATAGAAACATAATGGAAAATAATAATTATCAGTAGATATAATAACACAACTGATTCTCTGATAAAAAAATTAATAGTAGTTTATAATTTGTATGATGCACCGGATTCTTGTCCGGAGCAATCAATTGATCTCCTTAACTGTGCACACGCGACAGAGGAACGTGATGAAACGTGATTATTGTTTGCTTTTGTCCCTCCACAATCTACTATCTACAACATACACGCAACAGCTCGTCAAAGTTTTAACCCTCCAGTGCACGGGTGAACTACTCGCAATGTCTAGATAGAAAATCGTTCACCTGCATTTTCATTAATAAATATTCTTCTTTCTGGTAGTAACGAGGTCGCCGCTTTATCGTAAAACTGTACTGTAAACAAAGGAGGCGAATTTATGTAAGCTATCGAGTAATTTCAGAAAGTTGAACGCCACGGTGCATTGCTTCGGAATGATTATCATGATTAATGGTATCGAACATCAATTTATCACTGCCGAAATTAACTAGATCGTCGTCCTTAATAACGTTGATCACTAGACTGCCGATTTTATGCATTTATAACAAAAATGGGCACGTATATTTTAAAGCAGTGCACATGTTAAAAATATTTAAGGACATCAATGTATTAGTTTCAGCTTAATAGGATAATTAAAAGAAGGATACAATTTTTATTTGTTTCCTGTGTCCTGCAATCGATACGAACATTTTTTATTTTGCATAAAGAAATCTACCGATCATGAACGAGATAAATTAAACTTGCGTCGAAGCACACAGAATTAAGAAGACATCTTATGGTGGTCACAAATCTTCTCTAGGTGGACGTGTTTCCGACAATTCCAAGTGACCTCTGTTTTTTTTATATATGAAACTGTGTGATTTTATTTAGGTACGCGCGTAGTGTATTCCGAGACAAGTTCAATGACTTATAACACTCTCGTTTTCCAAGGTCATTCAAGGTCATCTGGTGTCGTTCAAAATTTAGTGAACGACAGTTTTAGCGAACAATTTATCGCTACCATAAGATGTCTAACCCGAAACAGAGTAAGCTTTGTTTGTAATATTATATTAATCCAATATTAACGGTAGGTTTACGGGACCCGTCAAGATGAGGGGTTCTAATATTCTTAATTTACGATTATTACGATTGTAAAGATGGTTTCCTGCGGAATTGTTTATCAAATTTATTTCTTTGGGTGTATATTATTGTAAAAATGGCAAAAAATTTGGATAGACACATTCTTGTTATGTTCATAAAATAATGTGAAATAGTTATTTCTAGAGCTCTGTAAACCTAGTGTAAAGAAATTGTCGTCCTTTTAAAAGTGTCCGAATATTATTGTGATTCACTGTATATACAGTGTGTTTGCGAAATCGCAGTACAACCGGCCAGGGGGTGATTGTATATGGAAAAATAAGTCGTCAGGAAGGAATAATATTTTTTCGTTTGGCATTTCGTTTTCGAGAAAATCGAATTTAAAGTTCCGCCAAGTTCGCGTGCTGTAGTACATGCACAAAGTAGAATTAGCTGATCACGGTCAGACGCGTCAGACGATTCCTTTACAATAGCACGTGTATTCGCTGCATTTTCAAACTCGATTTTCTCGAAAACGAGCTGCCAAACGAAAAAAATATTATTCCTTCCTTTCGACTTATTTTTCCATGTAGAATCACCCCTTGCCCGGTTGTACTACGATTTCGCAAACACCGCAGGTTAAACACCGTGGGTTAATATAAAGGTTGTAATCACAGTTAATTTTCACAGAAGTGAAGTAATTCCTGAGGTAGATCCGAATTAGGATCGAAACGTTGAAGAAAAATTTTTGAGGTTACGTTACTAGAATTGCATTTCACGAAATTGCGGGTTAAGTAAGTTGTTGAGTGAGATCGAACGGTACGCCGAAAAAACATTTTATTGTTTATTAACGTAAAAATACGATCGAGAAACAACAAATATTTACCATAGGTTAAGGGTTTCATTGAACGGTTTTAATTGTTTTTAAAATACTTATTGTTTACGAGGAAAACGCTGGTCCAATTTACCGCGAACACTCTGTATGTACAACGAATATGTGATGGATAATTCTAATAGTCAGTGTAGCGGTCAGAGCTGAAGAAATCAGACCGTATTCGTTGGATCAGCCTGTAGACGAAGCACCGAGCACTCACAGCAACCGGGCAATTTCTTCAGGCCACGCTATAGGACGCGGCTTCGCGTCTTGGCCGCTTGAACCGTCGCGTCGACGTATCGGCCATTGACACTGTAGATCGATTCGTACGGATTTATTTGAGCACCTTCTGCATACCGCGTGACCGTGTAGAATACCCATCCCCGCACGTATGTACGGCGTGTCGACGGCGATTTAACTTGGAAATCGAACAACATATTTTTTCTTTTCGGTTCGTCTCTGCGGAGACGCTGCTGCAGTACTCTTTCGGCCTGGATCGAAGATACCCACGTACGGTCACTGACACGAATAGGGAGAGGTGCTATGAAAGAGACAGGTTTTCATTAGGTCAAATCGTATTGTCAAAATTCAGCTTGATTTTTCTTTAACCTTTGAATAGCCACGGTGGCCATCACGGGCGCCAGGAATGAACAACGGAATTTTAACGCTAAACCTAACGAGCCTTAAACAAGATTGATTTTATTTAGACTTTGTGCGGCTCCCATTGTAATACGTGCACAACTAAAGATATCTATAAAATCGTTTCTTATGGAATCAGTTTTATTATTTTTCTAATTGTAAAATAAAAATCCTGGAACCGGTCATTTTGACCCCGGTGTTGATAGGTTTAGCGTTAACACCGTTACCGACCGGTGATTATTGCATAATTTTGAAAAATCTATGGCTAAACCCTTTTTAATGGAACCTTCAATAGCGACAACAATTTTCGTTGTGAACTAACAAGTCACTCTCGATAACGTCATCTAATAGTTTCATTGAAAATTGCAATGTAAAAGAAAATTTCTATGCTTTCTTTTGGTACAGCACAATTATTGAAAATCCTGTTAATAGTGTGTGTCAAGACAAATTAATTCGTATACGACACAATGACATTCAAGGTCACACAAGGTCAGAAATGGAAGAAACATTTCTAATATTTTCTTTTTGTTGCTCATCAGCTAGTAGACGTCAGAACGAATTCACGAAGGCCAAGAAACACATTTTCCATTGACAAACATATATTTAATCCCTCGCCGTATTTTGACGAGTCAGACTCGCGATGAAGATTTTAACAAGGTCTAACAAATACTAATGTTTTGCCTTTCTTTTTAGATGAAATGAAATTTGATTCGTTTGTAATCGATATTTATGCGTTCAAGTAAAATGCAGCCATGCAAACAAAATAATTTTCCTTTTCTCTTCTACGACATTTTTGGAGATAAAGATGTTCCAATCACCTTAATTATGTACAATGATATTATTAGAACTGTGCGGTCGAAAAACATTGTCCCTTTCGCAGCACCTCTCTCCTACGTGTATTGATGGTTCGCGAGCCATGTCCGTGAAATACGATGAAATCATCGCTTTAAATCTGGTGTAATAATGGCGAGGTGATATCGAAGGCTCGTTGCTTCGCAGCCTTCCGATTTTAGATAATGACGCGTTTCTATAAATACGAGAAACCACGCGACATTGCCCGAGGACTCGATTTGATTAATCGGCCATTTGACACGCCCGCGCCACGGGTAATTCTCCCCTCGTTGTTATCGCGTCCGATGCAGATAAGACAATGGACACGATAAGCTTTGGACACCACGCGTGAGCATTACGTCGATCCACGCAATTCGGCAAAAGCGAATGGCTCTAACCAAATCCAACAGGAATTTTTTTGGAAAGTTTGCGAGTGGGTCGGGGTTCGTTTCATTATTAATGTAGGTACGGTGCTCAGTTCCACGAGACAAAGATGAGATTCGAGGTATTAATATATTAATAATATATATTTTACACTATTAATATATATTATTAATATATAATATTTAATAATTTTAATTACTATTACAGCGACGGATAGTAGTGCCGTACATTTGGGAAAGAAGTGTAGATGCGAATCGGAGGTAGAGAAAAAGTTTACGAACAAAATCTGGTTGATTGTTTCAGTCCCTTTTTTTCAATCGCTATCCTTCTCTACAGCACACTACAAAGAATGTAGTAAGGTGGAGCGGAGTAAGTTCGTAAACTGGGCAAATGCAAAAATTGGTTATTTTTATTATAATATCAGCGAAATTTCTATAGCTTGTATTTATTAATGTACTATAAGTTAATATTCGACATAGATGTTGCCCAAGAATGAAGGTGTTTTCCTCATTTAATGCAATAAAATGCAATAAAGCTTTTTATAGCTGGATTGTTAATAATTCTGTTCTTGCCCCGTTGCACATGAAACTTGGTTTCAATGCATTTTTAACTTTAATGCCGCTCTTGCCCCATTTTCGGGGGAAAGTAGTTGACATTTTGTACAATATCCTATTATATTAAAATGAAAATTTTCAAGAAAAATTAGAATCCCACGTAATATTCATTCACCAGTAATAACTGTGCAAAGCGTTTGATACCGACAGCGTTAAGCATTTACATACCAGACTGAAAATAAATCAGTTTAAAATGCAACTTTACAAAAACCAGTCTGTACTTATCCCACTTGACCTTATTCGGAAGGAATAATGCAAATTACATCTCGCAAACGAAAAAATAGGACTTTTGAGGGCGATAGCGCCTTAGATCGATCTTCTATCTAGCGTTTTTGACTACCGAAAACCCCCATTTTTGTATTATCGAAAAAAGAGAACGCGAATCCCACACCCTTGCAATCCTGGATACGAGTCTACCGCCTTAACACTAGATTTACGGAGCTGTAGAAATAACTATTTCACATTACTTTATAAACATAACAAGGATGTGTCTATCCATTTTTTGGCTATTTTTCCAATAATATATACCCAAAGAAATAAATTTGGTAAATAATTCCTCAGGGAAGTACCTTTACAATCTTAATAATCGCAAATTAAGAATATTAGACGATTAGGTCTAGGACGAAACACGACCTTTCTTTTCCACAAATAGAAAAACAATTCTATAGCAAACGCGGTCTTATGACGTAACAGATTCAAATCCGAATCGAAAATGTTTGAGTGGTACAAAAATAGCTATATTGTGTAGAATTTGATCGAAACCGTAGCGCCGAGAAAATTATTCTAAGTTTATTTAAGAATATTAGAACCCGTTATTTTGACGGGTCCCGTAAATCTAGTGTTAGTCCGGTTCGGCCGCCGACAACCTCACGCTCAGCGGGATGTGTCGCCAAGTCGAAATCGGTCCGCTGTAGCCGCGCTCTGATTGGTCCGCGTTTTTCGTTAATAACTCGTTGACACAGCTGAATCAGAAATTTTCGCTAAGGAAAAATTTACTTCGAGTGATCTCAGGAACCACCTCTATCAGAGTTTTCTGGCAATTATGTGACACCCTGTATATATACACCTCTGTAAGAACCTTTCCAGGATTATGATACATGTTGTTGCTGCTACTATGCAGAGTAACGCCACTCAACGTCCGAAACAGCAGTTTATTAACCCCTTGCCGTATTTTAACGAGTCAGACTCGTCATGAAGATTTTAACAAAGTCTAACAAATACGACTGTTATGCCTTTCTTTTTAGATTGAATAAAATTTGATTCGTTTGTAGTAAATATTTAAGCATTCGAATCAATCTTGCCCCATTTTCGGTGGAAAGTGCAGAGTAGTTGACATTTTGTACAATATCCTATCAAAATGAAAATTTTCAAGAAAAATTAGAATCCCACGTAATATTAATTCACCAGTAATAACCGTGCAAATCGTTCGATACCGACAGCGTTAAGTATTTACATACCAGACCGAAAATGCATAAGTTTGAAATCCAACTTTACAAAAACCAGTCTGCCACTGACTCTACTTCACCTTATCTCTTCTATAACTGTGACTCCGCGCACCCGAAGAGTACGACAGTTACGGAGAGAACACTAACACCGTGGTGTAGTCGCAAGAGCATCGACAAAAAACGATTCACTCAGGTTTGGCAGGCTCAGAGATCCGATCAAACAGAAATACACCTGCAGCCTCGCACAATAGCGTCGCTCGTATGGAGGTCGACACGTCGGAGAGAAGGGAATTTCATCGATCAGCAATAACTTATGAGTCCATGAGACGTAGGGAGGCATCAATCCGGCCGACAATGACCGCCGTTCCATTCAGCGCAATTATTAACGTCGCTCACGTCCGCTGGGTATCGATGCGTAAACACAAACCCGATCCCGTGTTTCTGTTTCTCCATCTTGACACAGATATTTCCCTGGTTTGCGTTGCCGCTTATCGTGAATCAAACCGAAGGTCCTTCGACACACTTGCCGAGCATTTCAGTCGTTCCGTCAGCCATCGACGATCTCCTACTCCCCATCAATCCTTCTTTCCTCCGCGAACGCCGTGGAATGCGATCGTAAATTAAACGCGAGGCGTGTTAGTCAAATTCGAATGCACCTTGCTTCAACATTCTGAAACTGTTCCCACTGATCTGATCTATCGCCACGAGGAAAAATATTGTCCCCTTGTGTTTGATATCTGATGACAAGAACAAGTGAGAATTATTATAGCATTTTTAATCAATATTTGTGTTGCGTTGAAGAATCCAAGGATATTAATTATTTTTGACTTTTTAAGCTGATTAAAAGAGAATTTTTATGTAACTTCAACGTCTTGTAATTCATTTGGACAATTTTTATTCCGCGTCTGCAGTTTAGTAATTCCTTTTAAAAGACAAGAAACTTAGCTAGTGAGAATTATTATAAGTATTTTAATCAGTATCTTGATACCCTCTTGAGTAGCTGCAATGCACGAGGTATGAATCCAGTCTTCTTAACATTAAACCTGCCGAGCCTTAAAATTAACTGGTACATGTTCCTTTATAAAAATGATAAGATTGTGATACGTGCCCTCCCATTGTAATGCGTGCTCTACTAAAGATATTTATACAACCAATTCGTATGAAATCACTTTTATAATTTCAGTAATTGTTAAATAAAACATCTGAAACCGGTCATTTTGACCGGTGGTGGTAGGTTTACTGTAAAATTGCTCCTGAACATTCTCTAACTGGAAAATTAGTTGGAAAATTGTGTTGCAATTGATTAGCGACAATTGAAAAGCACCTTATTCCCAGCATTCTGAACCTGTTATTATCGGCTCGATCTATCAGGGCTATCAATCGCCACGATAAAAAATGTTGTTCCCTTGTAACTGATTTTTTAAGATATGTACAGACTCATTGTAGGATTTTTAATCAATATCTTTATCACCTCTTCGTCGTGCAATTGCTACAACATACGCTATTGTAATTGCTAGACTGTGGAGTTTATGCATTATATTAAAAACTAAAAAGAAATTAGAAAAATTTAATTGTCACGTAAAACAACGTTGTAATTATGAAGAAGTGTTTTGATCAAGAAAGTATTATACTTACGTTTAAAAAACAGATGGATCCGCTTCGAAACGGACACAGTCGTGGCCGGCCTCGTGATCGCAAAACACATTCACCTTCCCAAAGTGAAGAGGAGAAGGAGGCGATAAGATATAACGTCAGCTGTGCGGTATTATTCTTATAGACACTCGACTGTGAGGATTACCAAACGAGAGTTGCGGACAACAATTAGGTAGTCTTCCTTTCGCGAAATCGCGGCCTAACGATCAACCACTTCCTCAATACGAATTTATTCTGTAACGCCTTGTTCGCTGAAAAATTTTCCGCTTGCGGTTCCCAGACGCGTTTAACAATTCCTCATCATTCGCCAGTTCGCCGAATAACATAAAGCTGCATCCACACCGAAGCAACGACGAGCAACTTTCATCAGGTTGTTGTATACGAAATGTCCGATTTTAAAATGCAACGATCTTAGAGATTCGTAGAGATATTAGTAGACTCGTTTCCAGGATTGCAAGGGCGCGGGATGCGCGTTCTCATTTCTCAATAATGCAAAGATGGGGCTTTTCAGTAGTCGATGGCGCTAGATGAAAGATCAATCGAGGCCGCGATCGTTTTCAAAAGTCGTATTTTTACGTTTACTAGGCGTAATTTGCATTATTTGGCAGCATGTAGCTGTCGCAGCTTTGTGAAAATAGCTACATGCGCAGCTGTATGCTTCCGAATAATGAAAATTACGCCTCGAATGCCTAGATTGATCTTTTATGTAGCAGTTTTGACCACTGAAAAAGCTCATCTTTGCATTATTGAGAAATGAGAAGGCACATCCCAAACCCTTGCAATCCTGGAAAAACGAGTCTACTCCCTTAAGCGCGACAGAGGTGGTCGCTCTAAGATCGTTGCATTTTAAAATCGGACATTTCGTATACAACAACCTGATGAAAGTTGCTCGTTGTCGCTTCAGTGTGGATACAGCTTTATATTATTCGGTGAAGTGACAAAGGATGCGGATTTGTTGGCAGAATATGGTGATTACTAGACAGCGGATCTTTATGCAAAATAAAAACTTTCTGCCTGAATTGCAACAAACTGGAGTGAAATAGAAATTTATTTTCATTCTTAATATGTTCAATAGGTTAAAAATAGTATAACAGCATTATTAAATGCCTCTAATGTTTTTATTGTTTCAAATTACACGTACTCATTTTTGTAATAAATGCATGAAATCCACTGTCTAGTGATTACACGCAATGGTGCTTGCTTGGGCGAACAAGATTTATTTAGGAAGAAGTTATGTTTGTTTGTTGTTACTGTCAAAACTGTGACATTTCATATGCAGCAACGTAATAGTTGATGTTGCACGTGTCTCCGCTTTTACCGAATAAAAGAAGACTGAAGGGCGACAGAAAGTCGCTCGATGATGCTCCAATGTGGACATAGCTTTAGGTACACGGCAAACAGATCTCTATCTCCGAGGTCGGAAGAATCGCTGCTGGGTGACCATGATGCCACGGAAATCTCTGTCATAGGCGAATCAACCTTTCCAGATCGTTCCTCGAGAAATCTGTTTTGCTCATCTTCTTTCTTCCGACTCACTTTCTCGTACAGAATCCCCCTTCTCCGTTGTACCAACAGTTACCGATCACCCTGTATTTGTTGAGACGTCAAAGTGCTCCAGATTTGTTTACTTTGTTTCACTTTCTACGATAAACCGGCCGGTTGTTGATGTATTATTCCACGCTCAGATAAATCCCGCAATTCAGGATAGATATATTGCTTCTCCGTCGTATTCTAAAATGCAAGTTCGCAAATTTATTTATGCTCTGTTTTGATATACTGTCGCTGGATTTGTTGCGAATTATCGTCAACCAGCGTTCGCGTACGTTTGAAAACTTTCCAATCGACTGTGTCCGGACGCCTTAATACGCATCCTCGCGTCCTTTGTTTGCAACCACAGGTTCAATAACTCTCCGACGATTGTTTATTACCGAGCCGAAGATGATAGACTTGTTAAATTTGTGATTTATAACGCGTTCTTTCTTTTTGTTTTCAAATCCGACGTTTTTGAGAACAGAGATATTGCTTATTAACATTATATTTATTATTCAATGATAAAAATCGATAGAAATCTGAACAAATACATTTCTGTTATTTTTATAAAGTAATGCAGCCTTATGCTAAGCGAAAAACGATTCGTTATCGCAAATAATAAAATTAACGTCATCCCACCGTGAGAAAACATTAATAAATTTTTTTGTTGAAGCTTCGCAATTTTTAAGTACGAATCAGATATCAGATATTGCGGTACAATAGGAAATTTTTCGAATACATATAATACTTTGTTTTCGAATAACACTAACTTCGGAGATCTGTCCAGTACACGTGCACTTAGTTTAAGCTGTAGGCTAACAGAATTCCGTAAATGTATCTGGACTGCCTCGACCTGTGTGTGTCCCGCAAATCTTAATTATACTATCTAGGCGTATATTTACATTTCTCGTTTTCGCTTTGAGCATGTAGTGATTTTAGTTTTACAAACTGAATACTATGTCGTTATGGAAATTGGGTTGTACGTCTCCGCTCAAAAGTATGTGGACAACACGTATAATTTTTTATGCGGTCTAGTTTTACACAGTACCAGAGAATACATATTCGAATAATAATTATGTGAGTTCCCCACTTTAAATATCTTTTTAAAACTTCTCTAATGCTTTTGTCGATAAATAAAAAAATTATTTTTACGTCTATGATATATACACTCCTGCTCAAAATTATGTGGACGACGCGTTTAATTTTTTATGCGGTCTAGTTTATACAGTTAATAATAAATTCATTAGATGTCTCACCAACAATTATTATTATTGTCTTGAGAAGACAGCAAACCACGCTAATGGATCATCGTAGATTGAAACAGTATTAGCCCTGCAGAAGAAACTTTGATTTATTCAAGAGACTGCAATAATTAAATTGTACATTTTGGTACTATTAAAATAAATTATACTTGCAACAAAGTGTCCACATATTTTTAAGCGAGAGTGTATGTATGCGCTTAAAACACATTTATGAATTTCTATACAACATCATTCAAAATTGTGATAATTATTCACCGAGGAAAATTATCGATTAAAAAACATTCTTTAGAAAATCACACCACAATGTTTGTCATCTGAAATCAAAAACTCAAAGTCTTATTTAATTAGTACGATTGGAATCAACTCTCGAATCATGGAGAATTACGTAAATAAATGTTCACAATACTTGATAATTTTAATATCGATAGAAATTCTCCTTTTTCTTATCGAAGTAATTATATCTACATTAATAGTTTTCTATCTTAGATAAGCTGTACGATAATTGTCGTGCGAGCAGCCCAAGTAGAATGTCTGCAATCGACTTGCTTTTTCGGAGAATGATTAACCCCTTGCCCTACAATATCGTGTCAGACTCGTGATGAAGATTCAGAACAGAGCCTAATAAATATGTATGTTATTAATTTTCTTCGAACCGAAATAAAATTACTTTGGGTTTTGTTAATCTACAGCTATCAGAGAATATATAGGCATACAATAGATATAACTTTTCTCCTGTTTTAGGAAATTACGCTCTACAAGAAAGTTCTAATCACTGAAACCGTAAAATAAACCATAGGGCAAGGGGTTAATGCGGTAGTCTCGTTGCCAGGATTACTAGGGTGCGGGTTTCGCGTTCTCATTTCTTGATAATACAAAAATGGGGGTTTCCCGTAGTCAAAAAACGCTAGATAAATGATCGATCTAGGACTCTATCGCCCTCAAAACTCCTATTTTTTTGTTTACGAGACGTAATTTGCATTATTCGGTAGCATGTAGCTATGAAAATAGATATATGCGCAGTTCTATGCTACCGAATAATGGAAATTACGCCTCGTAAACGAAAAAAATACGGCAAGGGATTGATTAGGACTGAACTTGTTGCACTGGAAAATAGTTCTACTGTGCCGAGAACGAGTTAAAGTTAAGGGCGGAGACTCCTTTTTCTAGGTTTGCAAGGGTGCGGGATTCGCGTTCTCATTTCTCGATAATACAAAAATAGGGGTTTTCAGTAGTCAAAAACGCTAAATAAAATATCAGTCTGTGGCGCTATCGTCCTCAAAAGTTCAATTTTTTTCGTTTACGAGGCGCAATTGCATTATTCGGAAAAAATAGGAATTTTGAGGGCGATTGCGCCTTAAATCGATCTTCTATCTAGCGTTTTTGACTCCTGAAAACCCCATTTCTGTATTATCGAGAAATGAAAACGCGAATCCGGTACCCTTGCAATCCTGGAAAAAGGAGTCTACTTCCTTAATTATGATCAGGGATGCTCGTTTACGGAAGCATACAACTGCGCATGTAGCTAGTTTCATAGCTATTATTCTGCCAAATAATGCAAGTTACGCCTCGTAAACGAAAAAATAGGACTTTTGAGGACGATAGCGCCCTAAATCGATCTTCCATCTAGCGTGTTTGACTACTAAAAAAAACCCCATTTCTGTATTATCGAGAAATGAGAACGCGAATCCCGCAGCCTTGCAATCCTGGAAAAAGGAGTTTACTCCCTTAATTATGATGAGGGATGCTCGTTTACGGAAGCATACAACTGCGCATGTAGCTAGTTTCATTGCTATTATTCTGCCGAATAATGCAAATTACGCCTCGTATACGAAAAAATAGGTCTTTTGAGGGCGATAGCGCCCTAAATCGATCTTCCATCTAGCGTTTTTGACTCCGGAAAACCCCATTTCTGTATTATCGAGAAATGAGAACGCGAATCCCGTACCCTTGCAATCCTGGAAAAAGGAGTCTACTCCCTTAATTATGATCAGGGATGCTCGTTTATTGGAAAAATGAGAATTGAGGGGAGATGGTGGGAGAAGGTAGTCGGCTATTCATGGTTCGGTGGTGGGGCTAATATCCCGTTTACATTAGGCCACTTTTGGTTGAACGACTGAGTTGATGTAAACGTGGCAAGGACGCCGTGACGCGACACTATTGGCTATGATTTGAATTTAGACACAGCACAATAGAGACTAGAGTCGCCAGATCAGGGGAATTGACTTGAATCGAGGGGAAAAAGTTACTCTCTCTCTGCCAGTACCAGATTAATCACGTGTCGTGGTGGAGGCGTGGTGGAACTAGCGTCCTCGAAGGGGAAGGTAGAGTCTGAACGATATACATAAATGATATTAATTGGATATGACGTATGTAGTAACGGCACAGGTGGGTTAATGGTGGCAATGGTGAGGCCACGTAGGTACTAAGGGAAAGGAAAAATTTCCGCGAACAGGGAATTCCCCCGGTAACCCTGGTTATTATAAACAATTTATAAAAATTCATGATTATAGATCGTATACATACAGACAAGACTGTGGAATTTCATGGAGATATGTTAATGAATTATTTCAAAACGAGTTCCTAAAACATATTCTTAACATAGGTCAAGATATGGAAATATCTTGGAAACGAAAATTATGATATGCAGAAAGGATGAATAAGGTATGCTGTAAAAATCAATTTTTAAAATATATTCTAACACACTTCAAGGAATGGAAATATTTTCTTGGGTTTTAATGTAATCACATGAATAATTATTGAGCTACGAGAAAAATGGAAATACAAAGCGATATTAGAGAACGCTGGGAATTCAATGAAAATGTGATATCCAGTTGATCAAATTACATAGTTTAATTAGTCATTTTTAACAATTAGTGACTGTATGTTTAATAAATATTAGATTAAGACAATTATTTCAATTCATTAAGACTCCTTTGTCATTCATAAACTCTTATAAGAAAAAGATAGTGGATATATATTGTCTGCTCATTTTCTGTGAAGGCAAAGTGTGCTGATTATGGAAGTGAACGAAATCATATCTTCTTTCTTCGAGATATTTGTGTATCGCATTTGATAAAAAAATGTTTTATCATAATATGATGTAATACATAATATACAATATACAGTTTCGCACTTCACTATGTAATTATAGTAAATTGAACCAGTATAATACGTAACATACAATATACAGTTTCGTACTTCACTGCGTAATTATAGTAAATTCAATCGGCATAACAAATAATAATCGATCTATACAAACTGTTATAATTTCATGCTATTGTCTCTCATCCTAATGTCAATGTTAACTATATGGCCCTTTTATAAATTACATGTCAAATATATTATAACTAAGTGTAAACCATGTGGTCGCTAATGACCTCGCAAATAAACTGCAAATAGATAATAATAATAAGATAAATTTTAAAAAATTTGTACTTACAATTAGACTAGCACAAGTGCTAATAAAAGACAAATAGAATTTCATTTTGTTACAACACAAAAGCTACATAAATATGTATTTTTGAATAATTATAATGAGATAAAATGTGCAATAGCATCATTAAATTCTTTAAATGTTTCTTCTATTTTACATTCGATCTACTCAGTTTGAATTCATAAAATCTGCATTCTATGCCAATAATAGCATACATACATGTTTAATAGATTTTTTATTTTCCAGTATTTACTTCATCCTTTATGCATACCGAACCAAGTATTTGCTTTGAAAATTAATAGCAAAAGCTTCTATTTGTAAAACTGAGCAGATCAAACGTAAAACAGTTTTATTTGAAGTATTTAAAAATACTATTATATTACTTTTCAACTCAATAAAATTATTAAGAATATAAAACAATGTCTATGTAGCTCCTACAGTGAACCACAGTAATATTCGGACACTTTTAAAAGGACGATAAGTTTCTTAATATTGGACCATACGTCTTGGATTTTTTTTGAGAAGTTAGAACAATTAGTTTACTACGTGACGTGAAAAAGAAATTTCGAGGAAATTGCGATTGGTTGGAATTACAAGGAGAATAATAAAAGTTGTTATTCACAACTTTTTTATGTGGGCCAATATTGAAAATTTGAAAAATACATTTTGTAAATCTATGTCAATTATACATATTGTTGGAATTATATTTGTATCCGTTTGTAATGCGCGTGTTTTGTTTTTATGTGTTCTATGTACGACACCTGTCGTCTTATATATAAACGCGTTCTTCTCTTCTTCTCTTCTTCTCTTGTTACTTGAAAGGTACACGTTGTGTTAATATTACTAATGGCTTAGAGAAGTTAAATTATATTTTATATGCGATATTCATCAATGAAAAACTGCAATTTTCACCATCTTTAAACGTTTGTAGCTTATTGCAACGTTGATCGATTATGATGAAATTTTCAGAATATGTATAATTGACACAGATCTACAAAATGTAGTTTTTAGATTTTGTAGATGCGGAAAAAAGCTACGGATATTGAAAGATACAAAAATCCTTAGATTTGTTTCGGTAATAGGCTGAAAATCGTGAAAAACTGAAATTTTCACCATCTTTAAAAATTTGTAGCTTATTGCTTGTTGACCGATTATGATGAAATTTTCAGAATACGTATAATTGACACAGATCTACAAAATGTATTTTTCAAATTTTCAATATTGGCCCACATAAAAAGGTTGTAAATAACAAGTTTTATTATTTTCCGTGTAATTCCAACCAATTGCAATTTCTTCAAAAAATCTTTTTCACGTAATCCAGTAAACTAGTTACTCCAACTTCTCAAGAAATATCCAAGTCGTATAATCTGATATTTAAGAAGTTATCGTCTTTTTAAAAGTGTCGGAATATTACTGTGGTTCACTGTATGTCTTGGAATTAGTATAAACACTTTTTGTTTTGCACAAAAATCCGCGGTCTACATATGCCCATTGTTTCACGTGAGATTCGAAGATCGACGCGGCTCCGTGAGATCATGCCGAGACAATGTTTTCGGATGGCGATGAAACCTGTGGAAAATTTCAACAAGTGCCGCGCGATAAGACTAGAATCCCCACCGTTCGAACGCGATTCCATTATTCCTGACGAAAATTCCGTTCCGCCAGCGACGCGCGTTGCCAATTGCTTTTTATTGGCAATGGCCGGCCCATATTTCTCGTAATTACGACGGCGTGCTTCTGGGGACGATCAGTGTCGTTCAGAGAAAAAGTGAGAGTTACCTTGGCGGATACACGCCGCTCGAATGTGTGACCGTGTGGAATCGCTCGTGCCCGCGAGCACGCACGCCAACAATTTCCAACGAGAGAGCTCCCGGAGAGGGGCTTCTCTCTATCGCCGATGAATGCTCTGCCCGAGCGTGCGTGGGCGTGGAAAATAGTACAGCGACTTTATTTGCGCCGGAAAGGATGATTCACTCGGAAAAAATCTCGATTATTGGAACGCGCTAGAAACTAATTTCAAGACGCGGCCGTCCCACGCCGAAGATTTATCCCACTTTTCAGAAAAACAGAAAACCTACGCGACCACTGCAGTCTCGGAAATACTCGACGCTAATGAAATACAATGTATTAAAAAAAATGCATTGGGGGAGATCGGGCCTATAAGTTCCGATTTTGGCGAAACATGGAATGACAAACATAGATATTCTCGTTTTTTAACGAGTAACTTATTGTGAAATTGATTCTATTTTAAAATTAAAATATTGTGATCGATTTTTCATATTTTGGCGAAACATGGAATGACAAACATAGATATTATCATTTTTAACGAGTAATTTATTGTGTAATTTATTCTATTTTAAAATTCGAATCTTAAATTTAAAATATTGTGATAGATTTTTCATATTTTGGCGAAACATGGAATGACAAACATAGATATTCTCATTTTTAACGAGTAATTTATTGTGAAATTTATTCTATTTTAAAATTCGAATCTTAAAATTATAATATTGTGATAGATTTTTCATATTCCTTTGAAGCGGAACATCTTGCCCCTTTCCCTTGGGCTCAAAGAATTAAATTTGCCAATAATTTACCCTTGAATTTACACTCGAATGGCGACTCTGAGGCGCCACTAAAAATTACTGTAGCATTAGTCAAAATATTGTTTGGATTATTAAATATATCGGTATCGAATCAATTACTAAACATTTAGGTTTTGTATGAGGTATATATACCAATTTCGTATACATAAAATTTAAAAAATCATAGGAAATGTAAATATTCTACACCGAAAGGAACGTTTAATTTTCGAGTTGAAATAGCTTGTAGTGCAAAGGGTTAAAACTGGAATGAAATATTTTTCTTGTCAGTGAAAAAAATACAACGTTATTATCTAAATAATATTGATTTATTTAAGTTTAAGTTAACAAAAATATGCTATTATCTTTTGCATTTATAACATGTACGCATTTTTAAAATTCAAGAAAGCACGTAGGAAATATTAACGACGTCTCTATGCTTACAATAAGGATTTTTCTAGTTGATAAATTCAACTTGTTTCTCATATGTTTTTATAAAATAAACCATGAAACATCGAATTTCCATAAACATCCGCAGTCTAATTATACATAATAAATGGGAAACCGCAATCCACACTGATATAATCCGGGATCCACACTGATATTTTGCTAATACAGTTTTATTCTGATATAAGACAATAGCTAGGGACCGCCTTTCGTCCTATTTCGAATGTTGACTGTAAAGCGGTCGGCCGAGCAGCGATAGAATTGAGGTTGTACTGTGATGTGGAATCCATTGCAATTATGCGCGAGGGATTTATGAAAATTGATTGTCTCCTCTTGTAATGAAACAACGATATTTCATGTCGCACATTCGTCGCAACGATGATGTAACTCGGAGCCACGATTTCCTCGTGAACGTTTTGTGTCGTTATTATACGTGGGTAATTGAATTTGAATAATGGAAAGTCTGTCAGCTGTACACCTGATTTTTCTTTCGAGGTTAGGGTGTTTTCGCCTTCTTAACCGCGAACGGAGAGAGTCAAGGTTTCGGCTCGCGGCTACGCGAAATCGGGGTCGCCGCAGACAGATTTAACTGCGCCAGTGAAACTATTTGTAGAATTATGAAATATACGCTGTGGTCGTTGCTCACAGGATAACGAGCTCGCGTTCTGCGGCGTGGATGAATAAGTTTCTCGCAACTGTGTATGTACCTCGTTATTTTCTGTTCGTACGATCTTTTCTTCCCATCTACAGTGGGGTATTTGCCTGAAAAGTCGGAAAAAGACGGTTTCAAAATTCTGTGTAAGTATTGTTTTATGCGTTTTAAGATAACACGGAGTGGGGTAATTTCGTAAACGGAACAAGTGCATAAATTGGTTGTTTTTATTATAATATTATTATAATAATCCATGTAGGAGCGACAGGAGTGGTTGTGTCAGCGGTTAGTGTCACGTCGGATTTTTGTTGCACTCTCTATAATCGTATTGATTTTTTTAGTGGGTCTTTTCACACTTTTAAAAGGCAATTACGTAGGACTATTGGATAACACAATACCTTTTGTACCATGAGTTTTTGTGCATGCCCCTTGTTTGTTATTTTTATAAATAAATAAATAAATTATGCATCGCAGATGTATAGCGTCACACAAATTTTTCAGATTTTCGAATTATGGAAGAATTATTCAGGAATACCAAGTACAACGTAGCATGATAAATAACGAACTTATAAGAAATATTGAATAAATATTAAATAGAATATGCAGGGAAATATTTATTTAACAGGTTAACCATGTTAGTCGTGTGCGGGTGACACAGTTCTAAGTCTGTCTTTAAATGTCTGTCATTAAATCAAACTTCATTAGCAGAGGGTACATTTTAGATTTGATATATAAGATGATGTAGGGTAAGTTCGTAAACGGGGCAAGTACATAAATTGGTTGTTTTTATTATAATATCAGCGAAATTTCTCTAGCTTTTATTTATTAATGTATTATAAGTTAATAGTCGATATAGGTGTCGCCCAAGAATGAAGGTGTTTTCCTAATTTAATTCCAGGCTTGTTAATAATTCTGTTCTTTCCCCGTTGCACATGAAACAAGGTTTCAATGCATTTTTAACTCTAATGACGCTCTTGTCCCATTTTCGAGGCAAGTGCAGAGTAGTTTACACTTTAATATCCTATGAAAATGGTAATTTTCAAGCAAAATTAGAATCCTACGTAATATTAATTCACCAGTATTAACTGTGCAAAGCGTTTCATACCGACAGCGTGAAGTATTTACATACCAGACTGAAAATACATCAGTTTAAAATCCAACTTTACAAGAACCAGTAAGCACTTACCCCACTTCACCTTAATTCGAATCGTAACCTGGAAAAACTTTTTGTTTCCATATTGTCAGATAGGGTCGAATAATATTCTTATACATTTGTTCTTGTTAGAATTTCTAAAGTACTATTGTTTGAACTGATTGTCGACGCAAGGTGGAAGATTTGGTCGATGGCTTATCTGCGACATAGCATCTCACGTGTTTGTAATTTGAACAGTACTTGAGAGAAATTTCTGAACGTCGTAAATCAACATGAGACGGAGAGTTTTAATCAGTAATAATTTGAAAAGTAGGACAAAGTAGAAAATAATTCTCGCATAATTGGATAAAGGAAGAATGTACCGAAGATGTATATTTCAATATGGAGAAATGCCAGACTACTAAGGATCGATAGATGTTCTTTGTTCATTGTACACAATCTCCTTATCTTTCTTTGTTTCGTTGAGTGCTAGGTACTTGGACGACGAAGAGGAGAAATTAAGGGGCATTTCAAACGAGAGAAGCAATTTTTTCTTGTTCACAATAGTACCTTTAAGTTTACATTTATGTGGCCATTATTATTACAAATTTTACTACATTGTGTCAACATTTTTATTTCTTGAAAGCAGTACAAATTTAATAGACCAATGAAAATAGCGACTTTTTTTTCTTTCAATAATATATTTTCTTATTTATTCTTTTTGGCAAAAGATCCTCGATCAAAAGGGAAAATATCTTATTTATTAAAATTCATTGCTTGTATAAAAAAATTGGGCTCTATTTCACCTTAAACTACCGAATCTTTCTGGGCAGAAAATTAGCTATTACTACTAACTGTTATTAACTATTCCTATCATTAACACTATTTGCATATCTTTATCACTTGTAAGATATATAAAAATTCCTTGCCATGTTCTTACATTTTTTAAAACCAACTTTTTGGGCACAAAATATTTCATATTGTCTAATAATAATAATATGCATTTTCATTTCGTGAAATCTTTAGGATCGATGGTAGTTCGGTAGTCAATGCGTTAATTGCATCTGTGTGGATGTTATCGGTTGGAAAATCACACGATTAACAGATGAATCACTCGAGGTGCGATGCGTAGCCATGTACGGGGTGTGAAAAAAGTAATGGGAAATCGTGGAGGGTATTACTTCTGGAGGTCAAGGATAAAGAACAGAAAGAAATTACCATCAGATAACTAGAAGATTGTTTACATAATAAAGAACCATAAAATACATATGAAAATCTGCTCTCATAAAAACAAATCGAACGACTACAAAATATTAATTTTTAATATTCTGATTACGAATAACCATTTTATATGTTCGATATTTCTTTGGTTGCTAGTAACCATTTAAAATGTATTTGAAAAAAGTCATTGAGCGATTGTTGATGTTTATCTAAGAATGAATGCCGGTTATCAATAAATCCAAAAGAGATTGTTCAAAAAATATTAATTTTTAATGATCTGATTATGAATAAAACCACTTTAACCCCCTTTGCCATACTTTGACGAGCCAGACTCGCGACGAATGTTTCTAACAAAGCCCAACAAATATGAATGTTACGCGTTTCATTTTAGTTGAAATAAAATTGGATTCGTTTGTAATCAATATTTAAGCGTCAAAATAATCGTAGCCGTAGAAAAAATATACATATTCTTTTCCCTTCCACGACATTTCTGTGTATAAAGACGTTCTAATCGCTGCAACTGTAAAAGAATAGGTACGGCAACGGGTTAAGCGGCAGACAAAATGATTGTAGTCATTCATAATATTTATTCACAAGCAAAACGTGTTAATTGAATTAACAAAGATTATGACGTCTTATGTAAATGTAGAAGTTCGGCCATAATTTTTTTGAGAACCGAAAGATAACTGTACGTTTCCACCTCTGATAAAGATGGTCCCAGGTGTTCGCCTTGATGGCGTGTACAGGTAGCGTCGTCCTCCACTTTTTGGGCGAGCTATCCACGTTGAATGTAAAAGTGTTCGCGTATGGACGGTGTCCCGACGACGCGACTCGACTCGACAAGGCAGAACGAGCTCACCGGTTGGCGGGGAGCAGCAAGATTGCTGGCACATATCGGCGAGTCAGAAGTCACGTTGCTCGACACGCGCTTCTAGGCTCGGCTGGATGTAGGTTAGTATTTTTAAGTAAGCGAGCAACCCGGTATATACAAATACGGTGGCCGAGCAGCTCGACTTGCAGCGCAGCGTGGCTTGGCGTCTAGCAAAACAATACCGGTGTGTGTGACCGACCATGCCACGTCCTAGCCACTGCCTAGCCGCTTTAATATTCCGTCTACGATAGCGACGCGATTAAGGAAACAAGGACCGTGGCTTTCTTGCCGGTTGCTTGCGCACCTCTACCAGACCACGCGAGGTCCTCGCCGCAACCTTAGATGGAATTTCCTTACGCATGTTTATGTAAGTTCCGCACTGTCCGCGGTGAGCTCCTTGCACTTTCGTGGGAGTTTAATAACGGCTAACCCAGCGGTTCTTCATCTTTTTGAAGTCAGGGAACACTTTTGATTATATGAAAAATTTTCGGAACATCGAAACTCCAAGAAACAAGCAAAAACATCCCGCGTAGAAATAAATATATTTTAGAAAATATATTATTAAATATATTTAATACATTTCGCGGAATTTCGCGGAACACCGGTTTAGAACCAGGGGGTTCAAAATTCTCTTCAAAATTCACCGATTTACTATATTTACCAGGTTGTTCAGATATTTCTGCGGACTTCATAGAAAATCATCATCAGACTGCGGATTTTATGATAGTATGACAACAATTGGGTGCGTATATTCTAAAGCAGTGGACATGTTAAAAATATTTAAGGATATCAATGTATTAGCTTCAGCTTAATTGGATAATTGAAAGAAGAATAGAATTTTTATTTGGCTCCTGTGTCCTGCGAACGATACGAACATTGTTTATTTTGCATGAAGATCCGCAGTCTAGTCATCATAGTCAAAGTGAAATCATAGGAAACGTTCAGAGAAAGCCCATAATTCATATTCTATGGCTCTATCTTTCGTTTTCTACAAATCTAGCATTCTGGAACAGGAATCATTCGAAATAATGACTTATTTCACAAATACTTTAATATTTGTATTTTAAGTCAAATAAATTTTTTTCAAATCAGTAATATTTTATTTGAATAATTTTTTATTTCAATTACATTGTCCAAAATATAATAAATAATTTCATTTAAAACTGAGGTTATTGCAGTGACCAAATTAATTATTAAATTTAGATATGATAATTTTTGTAGTTTAATGATTAACCCTTTGCACTCCAGCCTAATGACTCGCACAGTATCACCAACAATTCAAGCACTATATTAGTTACAAGTGTGTATTATAATCATTTTGAAAACAATCATTTTGTTGAAGATTTACAAACTTCAACTTGTTTTATATTATATAATGTAGCTAAGGAATAAATATTTTAGAAATGAATATATATATATATAATAAAAGAATACGGTTGCTGCAATGAAACAAAATATATATTCCTTAGCTACATTATATAAAACAAGTTCAAGTTTATAAATCTTCAACAAAATGATTATTTTCTAAATGATTATCATATTTCAAATGTCGCATTACCGGCGTCAACGGAGTGCAAAGGGTTAAAGTTGCATCCGCTTTTAAAATTGATCTGTAATACATGTAATAAATAAATAAAATTCTGAAGAATACGAATTACTTGATCAAATGAAATATGAAACGAAGAATTACTCGTTTTAATACACTGAGTCCGTTCTCTGAAAAATAATGAAGACGTCAGGTTCCTATCTGAAACCTTGGCTGAAGTTCGTGTGATCTGAACACTCCGGTTCAGCTCAGACTGCGAGGTACACCTGGCAATTTGAAATGGTGCGACAAAAAGGCGTTTTCGAATGGGATAAGCGTCCGATTGGTCGAGGTAAATGGAGCTCTAACGCCTTTCGGCATTAAAGCGTCTGGCGTCTAACGTAAGCATTCTACCAGCGATCGATTAGTTTCAATTCTTTGATAAACGGTTAGAGGGGACGGATATCTTTAATCTTTAACACGTTCCGTGACACGTGGATCATCAGAGACCCACGGTGCACACGGTGCAGCGTCATTCATAGGACGAGTACAGTCGGCTGCAAAAATCTGCGTGCACGTGTTCACTCTCGCATTCAGCGATTCGAATCCAGAGATTCGTGTTCAGAAGAATAGAATGACGCTGGATACGCGTTCAGTGACTTTGAATTCGAGATGTTTCTGCGGGAGTATTTTGTGAATTAAATTGATTAGATATCGCCAATCATAGAAGACGGGTTGTACTTTTGTTAGAGGATATACAGTGTCTCAGCTAAAGGAGGCCACCTAAATATCTCGTTTACTTTTAACGACAGAACAAATATCTATGGCATAACTTAAATGGTATAGAAGAAAAATCTTTTTTGTCCGGCTATTTTTTTCATAGTTTGCGCACTTATAACATAAACTGTTCAAATATAATCCTAATGTTGACCCACAATTTTATCACTATTGTTTTAGTGTTATTTGAGTTAATCCTTTGATGTATTGGGTTGGAACAAAAGTTCGTAGCGTTTTTGAAATCCAACGGTAAGATAGTTATTCGTAGGTTTATTCAATAACATGATAAAGTTACCTGAAAAATGGCAAACGGTAATAGGACATAATGGAAAGTATGATATCGAATAAATCTATGAGTAAATATCTTATCTTTGAATTTTAATTTAGAAACGCTATGATGTTTCGTGCTCACCCAATATAACTTTCAGTGTGAATGGTATTCAAGTATCAAAACGAATATTCCTTTCTTTGCTGGATATTTTAGAATTATTGATGATAAACGAGAGATATTGCTATGAAAAAGCAACGTAAAAATTATGGGGCAAGGGATTGATCGAAAAGTTTTATCGAATGATATGAAATAATAATATTTGGAGGAATCGTAAAATCCATTTGTTGCTTCGTCTCTTTTACAATTCTCCGTTCCTGAATGACCAAGAATTACTGATCACAAAATTCCAGATTATGGAAGCAATGATTATCGAGTAGATTTCAACAGTTTCCTAGAACTACCGATCACGTTCGATACTGTCTGTAAGAAATCCAGGATGTATAGTATTTCCCAATGTTTACCAGGCTTGTTACATCCCTATCGACAGTTCCGATTAGTGAGTTTTATAGAGATGATTCATCATTGGGAAACTACAGCAATGAGCTGTACGATGATAATCTTCGGTATCGCAACCAACAAAAGTGTCTCCAGGGCAACCTTAAAAACATTATTTGAAGTTGTTCAAATTCAAAATTAGAATAATTAGCAAATCGTCGTAGGTTTTTAATATACAAATTTTTAATACACGCATACATAATTAACGCGCTACAGGTATAAAAAGTGCGAGTCTATGCATAACATTAATTTAAAAACGTGCCATGAAACGTGCGAGCTCACGTTCCTTTTAACTTGTATTACTTATTACACACGTGTCTGTTCATTGCTGGTTGAATCTACTAACGCTCCGTTCAGCATGCACGTGCTTTAAGACGGTCATTACATGTTACTCAACTCCCAAATTAGAATGATAATTAGTTAGTTATCTTATGCTTTTAACCATTCACGGTGTGACTGGAAAAATTGCGATTCTATGAATAATATTGAACGGAAAACGTGCAGAGGAACGTGCGAGTTCACGTTCGGTTTAGTTACTACTTAATGCATGTGTCTGGTGAATGCTGATTAAATCTACTTACGCCGACGTACTGAAATCAAGCAGCTTCGATGAAGTTGCTTGCAGTTGTTCACTTCTAAATTAGAATGTTAATTCGTAAATTATCTTTAGACGTTGATCGTGGGAATGACTTTAATGACTACACAGCGGATTTTATGCATTTATGACAAAAATTAGTAGCTGTAATTTGAAATATTAAAGACATTAGATGAATTTAAAAATACTCTTATATATTATTTTCGACTTATGAAACATGTTAAGAACGAAAATAAATGTTTATTTCACTCCAGTTGGTTGCAAATCTGATAGAAATTTTTTAATTTGTATGAAGTTCCGCTGTCTATTAATGACTTTGTTACGTTAACAACAACGTCATAGTATTCTTAAATTTTTCTAATCTCTTTTACTGTTTTACATTTCACTCAACCAATTTCGTAACCAAGTGCATAAAGATCGGTAGTCTAATTATCTCACACGTTTTAAAATTCAAATTATGATTGCAGAAAAGGTAGTTCTACAAATAACACTAAAGTATAAACATTCAAAGAACCTTGAAACTTCACGTTGGTTTTAAGTAGCTAAATACATATCATTGAATGCATGTGTCTGCTCACGGCTATCTGAATCTACTTACGCAGACGTTCAGAAATACAGCAGTTTTAAAAAAAGTTTTATGATCTCGTTCAAAGAGATTAGAATAAAACTTCGTAAATTATTGTACATTTCCGAAAATTTACGCTGTAATAAAAAAAATACGATTCTACAACTACAGTAAAAAGAAAACCATGGAGATTGTTATTGATATAGAGCAACTTTCGAAATGTTGTTGAAAATTGTGCAAATATGAAATTCGAATAGTAATTTAAAATATCTTATGTTTCTAAGAATTCTCGCCACGGTTGGAAAAATTTATCCTACGAAAATAGGGTAAACTGTACAATGATTGACACCCTAAACCAAAATCGTAGTAGAAGTTTTTCTATCTTTTTTTGAAATGTTGAAACGAGCTTAACTTTCTATTATTATAAGCTAATAGACATTTTTCAGCAAAATCAAACGGAGTTTTACGAGTCATAAATCTTTTATTATAAAATATATTCAGTGAATAACAATCGGAAGACAAATAGTACAGTCATTGGCACATTTGCTAACAGTCATATGAAGAACTCTGTTATGAAAACTTACAACGTTGCTTTGAAATATAAATAAGAATCAATAAAAAATGATTTTCTATATCAGGAATTCGTAATATTTGCCGTTTAAATCAAAAGTGCCAGCAATCGTATAGTTTACCCTACAATAAAAGGAAAAACATGCAAAGAAATTCGCAAGAATGTGTCTGTTCGTGGCTGTATGAATCTACTGAGGCCCGTTCAGAGATCCATGTAGGGGCGACAGGAGTGGTTGTGTCAGCGGTTAGTGTCACGTCAGATTTTTGTTGTTTTTCGAGCACCCGTTACGTACACGTGCGCGGGCATGCGACGCCGTGCATATTTATACATCGTGACTTTCTACTTACGTCTAAGCGCGTCCAAGTACCGGCCACGTAACACGCGATCGATCGGATTATATGGTCTACACGTGGCCGATAAGAAAGTGCATGGGCAAAAAATGCTCGTTGTACAAAGAGCCAGAAGACAGATCCATGCTCGAAATTCTTGGAAGCCTCGAGGCTTCGCTGGCCGACTGTTTGTTGAACAGTGTCACGGCCGCATATTGTCACGAAGCTTGTGCGTGCGTGCACGAAACACTCGCTGGTATTCACGTGTAGCCGCGTTCACACTACCAGCTACTTCTGCTAATTACACTGTCCAACAACCAAATTTGTTCAACAATTACTGTTGGGTGATTCTTATAGAGTTTTTTGCGCTGATTCCGAATCGGTCTTTAATTCTTCCCTTACACCACTGGTTCTTAACCGGTGTTCCGCGAGCTTTTTGCAAGAGTTCCGCGGAAATCCGCGAAATATATCAAATATATTTAATAATATATTACATATATTTAATAATATGTTACAGATATTTAATAATATATTAATTATATTAATTTAATAATATATTCAATATATTTAATAATATATTCAATATATTTAATAATATATTCAATATATTTAATAATATATTCATTATATTTAATAATATATTCAATATATTTAATAATATATTCAATATATTTAATAAGATATTACATATATTTAATAATATATTTTCTAAAATATATTTAATAATATGTTTTCTAAAATATATTTAATAATATATTTTCTAAAATATATTTATTTCTACGCAGAATGTTTTCGTTTGTTTTTTGGATCATTAATTTTGGTGTTCCGCAAATATTTCATATAATGAAAAGTGTTCCCTGACTTCAAAAAGATTAAAAAAAACTGCCATAGACGCACAGTTTTTGAGAAATTTGATTTTGAAACAGAGATATTTTTTTCAACTTTTAAACAAACATGTTTAAACATTCATAATGTATTAGTATTGGATATCACTGTATTCGTGAAAGTCTACGGAATCTTTTGCTATAAAGAACAATTCAAAATCTTTTATATTAACATCACAATATTTGTTTACAGTTGAAAATTATGTCTTTTTTTCAAAAGTGTTCTCTGACTTCGAAAAGGTTAAGAACGACTACCCTAGTCGCACAGTTTTTGAGAAATTTGATTTTGAAACAAAGATATTTTTTCCAACTTTAAACAAACATGTTTAAACACGTTTAATCATTCATAATGTATTGATATTGGATATCACTGTATTCGGGAAAGTCTACAGAATCTTTTGCTATAAAGAAAAACTCAAAATCTTTTATAATACCGTCTGAGTATTTGTTTAACGTTGAAAAATGTCTTTTTTCAAAATCAAATTTCTCAAGAACTGTGCGTCTATGGGAATAATTAAGGACAGATTCGGAATCGGCGCAAAAACTCTATAAGAATAACCCAACAGTAATTGTTGAACACGAAAAATGTTTGATTTTGTTGGACATTGTTGTCGGCAACACAGTCGTCTTCACCAGAAAATGGAGTTTCAATTTTAGTTTTTCCAGTTATCATATTTTTCGTCCCTCTTTTCTTATGTTTTTGGGACACCTAGTATAATCGGTTGTACTGTGAAAATTCCAGGCGAGATAAACTCGTGACGATGATTCACAGGCTGTTGGGAGGTATGATAATTGTACCTTGTAATATGGTATCTGTGGCCTCATCGATTTCCAAAGTCCAGCACATGTTTTCCATCTTAAAAACCAATTAACTGTTCCTATAGATTTTGATGAATTTTTGAAATCCCTTTTTCTCTCCGTTACCCGTGGTTTTTTAAAAAATGCGGAAGAAGAAGTCAGATTTCGTAGTTAAAGAATTTGTTTACTGTACTAACCTTGTATGGTAGCGTTTGATTCAAATTGTGAATACGATTCTTGAAAAAATTAAGCGTATATTAAAACTGAAGAATAGTGTTGTATATTAATGATACGAATGAATTCCAATTCAGAAAAGTATTAATGAAATTATAAATATCCGTGTCTTTTTACCACGTAGAAATTAATGTACTGTTCATGTGAAAAATGACGAAGCATTCGAACACTTCTGAATATTTCAAACGATCAAGATGACGATAGAGATTGCTAACAAAATTTTCTTAACGCTTCGAGATAATTAAATTCTTCCTTAAATTAGTATCTATCATCCTGTACCTCATGAAAAAAACACTCGTATTCGTTTTTACATAAATATTTTCATTATTACATAATTTCATCGTTGCATTTTATCGCTGCATTTATCAATTATAATGACACGCGCTTAACCCGACGTTTGTTAGGTGGGGTCTCACAGACCCCAGAGATTTTAGATTGATTGTAACATTGTAACAACGCGTGACAGCGAGTTGGGCCTGAGTGTATTTAAAAATATAATTTCGTGGATCTGCGTTTTTACTCTGAAAATTTATTTATTTCTATAATACAATATATTATTTCGGTGGGGTCTGTGAGACCTCACCTTACCACTTTCGATACATTTTCCCACCTTACCAACGCCGCATTAATTTGATTGGTTGAATACTTTCTGCCAGGGATGTAGACTTTCTCATATACAATGATTTTTCGATACCCCTACCACAAGGGTAGTTTTAGGACGAGCAAGGTATAATCAATTATTTCTTCTGTTCTGCTTAACAAACAATTATAAAATAATTCAGAATTTTTGGCAGCAAGATCGATTTCTACAAAAACCCGGAAGCCTAAAACTGCTAACATTAAAGTTATCAGATCTCCACGTTCACATAGTTTACGTAATTGTATAAATGTTTTCAGACTTTTCGAATTAACCAAACGTGTTTACAAAAAAATTAAAATCTCATAGAAGATTTAGTGAGATGATTCAGCGTACAGTGCATATAAATGTTGGCTTCGCGTATCGAAGGGAATTATCAAGAACGAAGAAGTTCCAATCATGGTAGCTGTGGAAACAATCGTAAGGGCAACGGGTTAATCGAGAAGCGTTATCTGATGATATGAAATGGTTGTGGGATGTTTAAAATCGTTTCCCATGGGAAATAAGAATGCATGGCATCGCGGTCAGTTCTTAACGCGTTTCTCAACCATCGCGCGATCCTTTCACGGGAACGCGAACGGTGGAAGCGATAAATAATCTTGAGAAATTCTTATTGTGGCGGTGATCGGTCGGTATTCGACATTGCAGATTTATTTGTTATTTGCGCGTAGGCATTGCGTGGCCGGCCGAGTGTACGCACGTGCGTGAACTTGTGCGTGCCGGGAGTATTATTAACGAGAAAGTGAACGGTAGCAGCCGATGAATACGCGTGTCCAGGTCGGCCAGAAACTTCTGGGAAGGACGTCGCCGGCATTGACTAACATTCTGACGTTGACTCAAATCCGAATTTAATTTGGCTAAGGTTATGTAACGTCGAGAAGTAGTCCCACAAACCTCTCCTGGCGATTGCAAGATCATCCTGCGCGATATTTAATCTGTAGAAGCACTTTGTTTCCTCGGTCGCCGACTTCTCTTTCTCTCTCTGTGGAGTGCCGTCAGGTTTACAGAAATCGATGGATTCCTGATTAAGGTGGGTGGTATGTGGCGATTTCGTATCCGTGGCGAATCGCATCTTATCGGGAACATGTGAGGTGCAGATAAGCCCCGGGTTATTAATCCTTCAGCCGTTTGGTCAACGATATACGTGTCTCCGTCGAGACGCCAGAGCTTGTTTTTATTACGTGAACGATTTACTTTGTCCGCGGATCTGTGTAAGTGTGTTTAACAGAGGTCGGTTATCGTCGTCACTGACATGTGACGTTTAAATCAGCTTGCTCGAAGATAGTCAAATTAATATCATACACTTTGTTATTTCAAGTCACGGCAGCACGATCTTCTGTCAAATTGTTTGAACCCTTAAGCGACAGTGATTACTAAACTGCGGATCTTTATGCAAAATAGAAAATGTTCGTATCGATTGCAGGATACAGAAGCCAAATAAAAATTGTATTCTTCTTTTAATTGTTCTATCAAGTTAAAACTAATACCTTGGAGTCCTTAAATGTATTTAACATGTTCACTGCTTTAAACGGTACATGCCCATTTTTGTCATAAATGCATAAAATCCGCAGTCTAGCGATTACTTCGATTACGAAGTATCATGGAGGACCTTTCTAAAGTTCTGTATGCATTTTCTCAGATATCTTTAACCCCTTGTCGTACCTTCTTTTTACAGTTGCAGTGATTAGAACGTCTTTATGCACAGAAATGTCGTGGAAGGGAAAAGAATATGTATATTTTTTGTACGGCTACATTAATTTTAATGCTTAAATATTGATTACAAACGAATCAAATTTTATTTCATCTAAAATGAAACGCGTAACATTCATATTTGTTGAACTTTGTTAAAAACCTTCTTCGCGAGTCTGGCTCGTCAAAGTGCGGCAAAGGGTTAAAGTGGTTTTATTCATAATCAGATCATTAAAAATTAATATTTTTTGGACAATCTCTTTTGGATTTATTGATAACTGGCATTCATTTTTAGATAAACATCAACATTCGCTCAATGACTTTTTTCAAATACATTTTAAATGGTTACTAGGAACCCAAAAAATTTTGATCATATACAATGGTTATTCGTAATCAAAATATTAAAAATTAATATTTTGCAGTCGTTCACTTTTTTTTATAAGAGCAGATTTTCATATGTATTTTATGGTTCTTTATTATGTAAACAATCTTCTAGTTATCTGATTGTAATTTCTTTATGTTCTTTATCCTTGACCTCCAGAAGTAATACCCTCTACGATTTCCCATTACATTTTTCACACCCCGTACATGGCCCGCATCGCACCTCGAGTGATTCACCTGTTAATCGTGTGATTTTCCAACCGATAATATCCACACAGCTGCAATTAACACATTGACTACCGAACTACCATCGCTTCTAAAGATTTTACAAAATGAAATGCATATTATTATTAAAAGTATCTGCATTCGCTATTTCGACCGGTCCCGTACGCCTAGTGTACAGAAATTTTCTTGGGGACATCAGAGACCCCAGTATACCAGTTAACACAGTAATAATGGTTAAGTTAACACTAGGGATGGGATCAAGTACCTCGCAAACAGGTTCGAACTTTGATGGATTGAATTCGAACTCTCTATAAGTACTTCAAACAACAGAAACAGTACTCCTAAGTATACTCGAACCTATGCCAGAGAGTTCAAAACCTTTTACAAGCATAAACTTAGAATAATTTTATCGGCGCCACGGTTCGATCAAATTCTACACTATATAGCTATTTTGTAACACTCAAACGTTTCTATTCGGATTTGAGTGTTACAAAATAGCTATATACTGTACAATTTGATCGAACCGTGGCGCCGATAAAATTATTCTAAGTTTATTCAAACATTTTTACGACTTTTACAAGCACTTCGGTAAATAATAAATTAAATAATAAAGTAATAATACTTGCAAGTATATTCGAATCTTGGTCAAACAGATTCGAAACTTTTATGAATACCTATTATGCAGTTCTGCTTTCCACGATTCGAGTACTCCTTGTGAAAGATTCGATTGTTTTAAACATCAAAGTACTTATAAGTATCTTTACGAAACTTGTAAGTACTCATTCCGAGGTTTGATATCAGTTTGTATAAAATGAATACTTTTCAAATATAATCATTGAAACTTATTGCTTTTAAGTAGTAATTTCGAATCTTGGTCGAACAGATTCGTAACTTTTATGAATATCTACTATGCAGTTCTGGTTTCCAAGATTCGAGTACTCCTTGTGAAAGATTCGATTGTTTTAAACATCAAAGTACTTATAAGTATCTTTACGAAACTTGTAAGTACTCATTCCGAGGTTTGATATCAGTTTGTATAAAATGAATACTTTTCAAATACAGTCATTGAAACATTATTGCTTTTAAGTAGTGTTCGAAACCCATGAAATAAAACTTGGTTATTGAAATTGACTCGGAGAGATTCGTGAGTACATATTGAATGTGATCCTATCCCAACTTGCAAGTATATTCGAATCTTGGTCGAGCAGATTCGAAACTTTTATGAATACCTATTATGTAGTTCTGGTTTCCAAGATTCGAGTACTACTTGTGAAAGATTCGATTCTTTTCCACATCGAGGTACTTGGAAGTATCTTTTCGAAACTTGTAAGTATCTTTTCGAAACTTGTAAGTATCTTTTCGAAACTTGTAAGTACTTATTCCGAGGCTCGATATCAGTTTGCATAAAATGAATACTTTCCAAATATAATCATTGAAACATTATTGCTTTTAAGTAGTAATCGAAACCCATGAAATGAAACTTGGTTATTGAAATTGACTCGGATTCGTGAGTGCATATTAAACTTGATCCCATCCCTAGTTAACGCCCTCCGTTGGTGACGTGTTAAAATCATTTTTTGAACAAATGGAGTGTGCTTGGTAGCCCAAGGCGGCCAAAGAATGATCCCAGCGAGTTAAGTCAGTAAGCAGGTCGTCTTCCAACTGGTTAACCGAGGCACGTGCACGAGGCGAACCACTGGTAGGTGCAACCATATGTGAAAGTGACAGCCACGCACGGACAGCCGAGCAAGGTGGTGGGCAGTAAGGTCGACGAAGGACGTTGCGAATCACATAAGCGCTGCTGGCGATCTGTCGTACCCTGATTCCGTGCCAATTAAAATCCGAATTCTAATTAAGGCAGGTTGGAATTTTTGAGCATTCATCACGAACCGTGTCAATTGCGTAGGATATCGTTACGGTCAGATTATTATTAGCCCTCGGACGGCTGACCATTCTTGCAACTACAGGGTGAATACAGGGTGACTTACGTTAGTGGTACAACCGAACAGGGGGTGTGTAATTTACATAAATCGGAAATATAATTTTTTCGATCACATTAGTGATTAGTGCCACATGAACAATACAACAAGTTTATTTTTCATCACATATACGAATTTATGAATAATACCATGTTCATCAGTGATACCAATCCTTTTCTTTGTCCACCTCTTATTCTACTTATACACATATAATTCATCATTTCACTTGTACTTTGTAATTGTAATTTATAGTCATAATACACTGTAATTTGTAATTAGGTTGTGAGTTGATTCGGAGTTTTGCAGAATTACAATTGAATTACTCCAGGAGTTATAATTACAAAGTAATTGGATTACATTGTAATTCATAATTCAGATCTTAAATTAATTAGTAATTCGTAAAATGCAATTGGAGTACAATTATAAAATACTTTGTAATTAAATTACATTAATAACGAATCGCGAGGACGAGGAATAGAAAATACGGGGAATAGAAAAACATAAAAATATATCGCACTTCTTCAAAGTTCTGGGCTGTAATTCGAAGAGCTGTATTTCTATTATATTGTATTTCAATTACACATCTGATTAAAATAATTAGCAATTGAATTAAATGAAAGGTTTGAATGATGTAATTCAGTTACGACGTAGTTGAATTACTATATAATTGAAATACAATGTAATTACAATAACTACAATGTAATTGAATTAACACAACTCTGATTTGATTGAATGAAACGACTGAATTTCGAATTACAAAATAATTGAATACAATATGTAGTTGAATTACTTCGTAATTATAATTCGTGAAGTAATTCAATTGTAATTGAACACAACTCTGACCCAGTTGAAAGATAAACAGTCTTAACAGACGTAACAATGTTAACAGTCCCAAATGTTTAGGGATTCTTTACAGTTGTAAAAGCCTTGGAAATATTGAAAGTATCGGCGTTAGAGGTTCATACAAACGATGACGTTGACGGTGATTCATATAACATCATCTTCCTGGTATCCTCTTACTCATCCAGATGTTCGTACAGTACTGTGATGTCGGAAAACTGCTAAACCTGTTTTGACTGTTAATTGCCTGTTTTTTTTCTTAAATTTTTGCTACCATATAAGCAAACCACGCAGACGTCATTCTAAGGAATGTTCTGCTTTCCTGTAGATAGTCTCAGAGCTTATGTCCTGCAGATGAATTAAATGATTCGAATTATTGTGTCTGTTCACGAATTAGCATTTGTAGTTTTTGTATATATTGGTGCATCTCGACGAATTTCGAAACATATTTTTCAAACTACACTATTCTACACTTTCGACCCGTTTAACCTTCCCGGTTGCATCTTGAATACTCGAACAGTTTGCATATTTAGATTGTGGATGTTTACGCATTTATAGCTTGTGAAAATTTATAAATCACAAAAACGCCTCGTCAGCACAACAAACGTTTCTCCTATCCTGATTTTGAAAACGTAATCTACAAGAATAGTATACGCACTTACCAACATAAAAAAGTTTTTATAGCGAACACCTTTCAGACGCACAGATTTTTTAAAAGAACAAGATGTATACATAAATTATCTTGACTCTGATGTTGTCAGATATGGTGGACATTGCTAACTGCATCTGCTTTTATAAAGTCGACAACTTCGTTAGTTCAGTATACAATGAAACAAACAAAATAAGACTTTTAAATTTTTGATAAGAACTACTTTTTAGACGTGTCAACGCAGGTTGGAAGCTAACTAGAAGATTTTCGTTGAGTAAATACCAACCGATTTAATGAATGCACGAATGTTTATTTTCGGTGGAGCATCCTTGATCCAAATCGTCACTCTCTTATAATATCGATGTGTAATTGTGCGACGACGTGTATATACAGCAGTAATAATATGTTGTGTTAATGGAATCGGCACGAACGTGAAATGTGTATCGTTTAGAGAAACAATTTTACTAACTAAGTTTTCTTTGAGAACCAACCTTTGCACAGTAATTGTTTAAATGCTGGACAAGTTTCGGATCTGCATTAACCCTTAACCTAGGTCAAGGTTTATTTATTAAATTTCATTAAATTTCGTTTATTACATATTATAGCATAATGACTGAAAGGTGCCTCTAACTTTTAACCTGGATCTAGAAAGAAATAATAGAAATTGTTAACTCCTTGCCCGACAATATCGTATCAGACTCGTGATGAATATTTTCAACAGAGCCTAATAAATATGTATGTTACTAAATCTCATTTGAACCGAGATGAAATTCCATTTCGGTTTTGTTAATGTATTATATAATTATATATATATATATATATATAATAATGTACTATATAATATAAATGGAGAACATGTAGGCATACAATAGATATAAATTTTCTCCTTTTTTATGAACTTACGAACTACAAAGAAAGTTCTAATCACTGAAACCGTAAAATAAATCGTAGAGCAACGGATCAATAATTAATCGCATAATTCTGCATAATATCTTTTGCAGTAGTCCTGGTCTTTTAGCCTGGTGTGTTTCCAAAGAGAAGTTGAGATCCGGTTGCAAACCATCGTCTCCAAGACACGAGATGTTTTCGATTCCTTCACGTACGACGTCTTATTGTTAGACATTCATTGATCGAAGCGTCAGTTCTAGGTATACACAGAGTGTATCGCCAGATCAAGACTTTTCTCCCACTCTAATTTACCCCTTCTACGACGCATCCCCCCGCTTCCGCCACGGACCGGTCACGTGACGTGATTCTCGCACCTAATTCGCTGCGTCTGCGGCGTGACTAACACGGTAATGGCAGAGAGAGGGTAACTGTATTCCTCTCAATTTCCCCTATCTGACGACACTGTATACACGCCAGTGTTGCTAGAATTGACCAAAACTGGTCGATTTTCCCACTCCGTCTTCTCCCCTTCCACTATTCCATTTCAGCATCAGAGTTGTTCTAATTCAATTACATTGTAATTGAATTACATTGTATTTCAATTATGTAGTAATTCAACTACGTCGTGACTGAATTGCATAATTCAAACCTTTCAATTAATTCAGTTACTAATTATTTTAATCAGATATGTAATTGAAATACAGCTCTCCGAATTATAGCCGTGAACTTTGAAGAAGTGCGATATATTTTTATGTTTTTCTTCCACATACTTGTTTGCTGTCTATGCGGTGTATTTTCTATTCCTCGTCCTTGTAATTCGTTATTAACGTATAATAATTTAATTACAACGTATTTTATAACTGTACTCCAATTGCAATTACGAATTTCATCGTAATTTAATTGAACGAAGATCTGTATTGTGAATTACAATATGACTGAATTACGATGTAACTCAATTACTTTGTATTTATAATTCCTGGAGTAATTCAATTGTAATTTTGCACAACTCTATCCAGCACCATGAGCATACTCCAACGTTCCCCATCAACGCTAGGTTTACGGAGTTGTAGAAATAACTGTTTCACATTACTTTATAAACATAACAAGAATGTGTGTATCCAAATTTTTGGCTGTTTTCCAATAATATGTACCCAAAGAAATAAATTTGGTAAATAATTCCTCAGGAAAGCACTTTTACAATCTTAATATTCGCAAATTAAGAATATTAGAACCCGTCATTTTAACGAGTCCCGTAAATCTAGTGTTAAGACCGTAGACTGGTCAGGTATTAATCTGGTTATCAGAGAGGGGGTAAACTGTATTCCCCTCAATTTCCCCTATCCCCTATAAATGACAATTTCAAAGTACAAGTGTAATTATGAATTATATGTGTATACGAAGAATAAAAGGTGGAAAAAGAAAAATATTAGTATCACTGATGAGCATGGTATTGTTCATAAATTCGTATGTGTGATAAAAAATAAACTTGTATTGTTCATGTGCCACGAATCATTTATGTGATCGAAAAAATTATATTTCCGATTTATGTCCAGCACCATAAGCATATTCCAACGTTCCCCATTAAGACCGTAGACTGGTCAGCTATTAATCTGGTTATCAGAGAGGGGGTTATCTGTATTCCCCACAATTTCCCCTATACCCTATAAATTACAATTTCAAAGTACAAGCGTAATTATGAATTATATGTGTATACGAAGAATAAGAGGTGGAAAAAGAAAAATATTAGTATCACTGATGAGCATGGTATTGTTCATAAATTCGTATGTGTGATAATAAATAATCTTGTATTGTTCATGTGCCACGAATCATTTATGTGATCGAAAAAATTATATTTCCGATTTATGTCCAGCACCATAAGCATATTCCAACGTTCCCCATTAAGACCGTAGACTGTTCAACTATTAATCTGGTTATCAGAGAGGGGGTAAATTGTATTCCCCTAGATTTCCTCTCGATCTGACGACACTGTATACACGTGCCGCGTCTTTTACGTCGACTTGCGATCGCAAACGGCGATTCTGTTGCTCGCCGACAAGCAGAATGGGCGAACGTGCTGCGGTCGGTCCATGATTTCGTAACAAGACTCCACTGAGTTACTCCATTAATAGCATCTGCAATTACACGGATCCACCCATCGGCGTAAGAATATCTGCAAACGAGTGCTCAGCGAATCGTGATCATGACGTAACCCGTGTTCACGCAAAAGACGTGGCGTTTCCGATATCGACCGAACCAAGTTCACTCTATGTTTCCGGACATCAATCAATCCAGCATCTAACTTACCTTGTATTCTGCTCGATTAAAGATCGATTCACCAGGTAGAAAATGTTTATTTTGCATAAAGTTCCGCTGTCTATTGATTAGAATTGCTGAAGGATTAAAGGATTAATTATTATGACCAATTTTATCTTTTGGTTCCATTTTGTCGACTATATTTATTGGGATTTTTGGCGGTCGTAATTAACGTGTTAAATGTAGATCTATCCAGTTTTAACGACATTAATTGAGTTTTTTTGGGGTTGTAATTTGACAATGAATGTCTTGAAAGTAGATTTATCCAAATTTGATTTTGTTGATTATATCTCTTGATTTTTTAGAGGTTTTGTGGGAGCTTTTTTCTACTTTTGATTTTATTAACTAAATGACTTGATTTTATTGGATCTTCTGGGGTTGTAATTTGACAATGAATGTCTTCATAGTAGATTTATCCAAATTTGATTTTGATGACTATATCTCTTGACTTTTTAGAGGTCTTGTGGGAGTTTATTTCTACTTTTGATTTTATTAACTAAATGACTTGATTTTATTGGATTTTCTGGGGTTGTAATTTGGCAATCACAATGTCTTCAAAGTAGATTTATTCAAATTTTATTTTGTTGACTATATCACTTGATTTTTTGGAGGTTCACTTATAAAGTGTTCGAATTCAATCTATCTCAAATTTCTTAAATTTCAAAATATTCTTAATTTGATGAAAAAATGTTCACAGTCGCAATTCTAGTAACCCTTGAAGATGATCTGAATGAAGATCGAAACGTCGGAATTACTTTAGTAATTTGCAAAACTGCTTTGTAAATTAAGTAACAAATGATCGACCCCTTGCGCCGAAAGCATTAACAATTTTATTAACAACAAATACGATCGATAGAAAGCTATAATAATCAATCGATCAAAGTTCGAACCTGTTTGCGAGATACTTTATCCCATCCCTAGTCCTAAGCATTGCCAATTATATCTATAGCTGTAAAAATCGTCCGTTGTCCGAGGGTTAAAAGTAGATTTATCCAGTTTTATTTTATCAACTAAATTATTTGATTTTATTGTATTTCTTTTCAAAACCAACGACCGTGGTCCCGTTGGAAGCACCGATTCTCATTCGATCACCGAAGTTAAACAACGTGGAACGTGGAATGGACTTGGATGGATGAACGCCTGGTAAAAACGTGGTTTTCACGTGTTGTTGGTAAAAAGGTGGTTCGGATCCCACCGTAATAAACAGTAGGTCACGCTGAAGATTAGGCTGAAATAGGCTGAAATTAGGCGATAGGGAGAGTGGAAAGAAGGGAGAGATTGGTAAATGGATTTGAAACCCTGAGGGGACCAAATAATCATCAACCAAGTATTTCTTTTCAAATCTTTCTGCGAATCTGTGGCATTTATATGGTTTATGGCTCAGCAATCAACGATTTAATTACGTTGACAATAATTCCAGAGAACGGTTTCATTGAGGTTGCAGTAGGGAGTCGTTTAAACAATATTTAGCGAAATATTGCGTAGCTTGAAAAGGTGCGCGCAGAGCTTTGGTTTATGTAACGCCTCCTTACAGAGATACTTTCGTATCCGCGTTTATTTACGAGCGATCAGATTACGAGGATGCGTGAGTTCAGCTGTGGATGCACAAGTGCACAGGTGTGCATCGTCGAGTGCAGATCGGCGCGGCACGGCGCGGCGAGATCGTGCAAGCGGTGCATTAAACAATGAAGAAGGAGAGAATGCTCGCGAGTCACATGCCGGCAAATGTCAACCACGTGCAGGTACACGAGGTTCTCGCCTATAACCTGTTCAACGTGATTACGCTACTGCAAGTAACGATGCAGAAAATTGTTGCAGATAATTCACTTGCCTGCGTTACATCATTTACCGTGTGCCGCTGAAAGAAAAATATCGTTTGAAGAACCCCTTACTCGTCGGTGAAATCAAGGACAACATTTCCTTAATTTGCTCTCTTCTCATCAATTATTAAAAATCAAACGAATGTGAGGTGTACAACAGTAATGTTACTCGAAGAAAGTGCTTACAGTTACAGCGAAGACCGTAGTGCACATATTTATCGGCGATAATATTTGTTTAACCCTCCGACGGCGGAAGCTGGATCTTTTTTGACCCGAATACCAAGTTCTTCATTTAATCAGTTTCTGGCGATTAAATTAAATAAACTACTGTTACATTAGAAACATCTTTGGAAAGAATCATAAATAAAGCAGTGGATAGTGTGCTAGATTAATTATTTAGTTTTAGGAATGATCACGCATAAATCAGTTAGAGAATTAACCAAAAATAAATTACCAAATTCTACTTAATGTATATTTATTATGCGTACACAAGATTGTAAATTAAAAATTATTCTTTATTACAAAATGCTAATTGAAATTATAATATTTAGGACCTCGTATTTAAAATCTTACAATATACGTATGAAAAGTGAAAGTATTATGAAAAGTTTCTAAACTATCCATCATTATATATATAATGGAGTGGTACCCGAGGTCATTTGAAGCGACATTTTTATTTGCAAATATTTATGTCCGCCTCGGCTTTGTTAAGAAGTTATTAAGAAAAAGTTTGCTCTTTTTTAGAAAGTTTCTTAAGGGAGGTATAGGATAATGGAGACTCATAGGCGCCACGCGTACCTGATATTTCTATCTCTTGCCGGGTAACGGGGCAAACCTTTTTTTTTCGAAAAGAAAAACCGAAACATGTGATTGCCATAAATTCTTAGCTCACAGCGGTACTTCTCGTGCCCTGTTTTTTGTTTGACGTCGTTCGTCGTGCATAATGCCCTTCCTAAACTCCTCAGAAAAATCTTGCGTAAAATCAGTGTCGTTCGAACCGCGGTAGAGAGAACAACTTTAACACTGGGTTTACGGAGGTCTAGAAATAACTATTTAACATTATTTTATAAACACAACAAGAATGTGTCTATCCAAATTTTTGTCCATTTTTCCAATAGTATTGGGTTGGCAAGAAAGTAATTTCGGCATTTGAAGGTGAAATAAAACCGAATTTCTTCATTCAAGCGATGAACTTCAAACAATAAAATATTTTCTTATTTATTCGTTTTGGCAAAAGATTATCGAACAAAAGGAAAAATATCTTATTCATTAAAGTTCAGTGCTTGAATAGAAAAATTGGGCTCTCTGTTTCACCTTAAAATACCGAAATTACTTTCTTGCCAGCCCAATATATACCCCAAGAAATAAACCCATCTTTACAATGTTAACACTTTAGCTACCGGAAGCCTATTAATAGGATTTTAAATAATTGTGCTGTACCAAAAGAAAACATACGAATTTTCTTTAACATTGCTATCTTAAGTGAAACTATTAGATGACGTTATTGAGGGTGACTTGTTAGTTCGCAATGAAAATTGCTATTGCTAGTTCTATTAAAAAGTGTTTAGCCATGTACCATAGATTTTTCAAAATTATGCAATAATCACCGGTCGGTAACGTGTTAATAATCGCGAATTAAGAATATTAGAAACACGTAAACCTAGTGTTAAAGACGTGTCAATTCGAAGCTCGCTGTTGTTATCTATTTACCACCAGTTGTGCAAGTGTGTTGACCTGACCGTACGTTCGTTAGCTTTCGGCACTACCGTACACCTGAAGTCTGCTGTGCAGTTCGTCTCCGAATGACCCAGCAAGTGCATTTACGGCTGAATAAGTGAGTTCTGATTAAATCAATCTCTTCTCCTTCTCTTGTTCACTACTTCACCGCGATGCGACTCCATCGCTACGCTCTAAAATAAAAAAGATCAATTACGCATTCAAAATAGCACGTTATAAGAAAAGTGTAATTCGACAATTAACAGAATAAATTAATAAAGAGCTCTTGAGATATTTCACGGATAATTGTCTGAAACACAGAATCCGAAAAACTTCATTGCAATGCCACGTGTTGTCTCGCCGCAATTATTTTCATTGCGTTAATAGGCTGACACTAAATGTCGAATTATAACAGTGTAGCGTCGTTAACGTTGGAATAGCATTAAAGTGTAAATACTACGTCAACCCATTACGCTGAAAGTCATTGACATACAGGAAGGCTATTTCCAGTAATAACTAACGCAAAGGAAACGTGTTTGAATTTTCTCCCGATATTACGACAAACGAATCGGAATATTTTTCCAGAGAGAAGATCGTTTATACGATCAACGTGGTTTACATATTCCGGTGTCTCACTGACACTACTTTTATTCGTACTTAACGCTTTCGCGATTGCACATTCCATGCGCTTAGTACGCTCTCGCATACCGTCCCGCAAGCAGTTTTTGCACAAGTATATTTATAGTACAATAGTGTAATTATAGCATTCTTCGACGAGACAAACATTGAAACTACCGTTTAAACTTTCCCAGAGAGAAATGAAAATCGCACGGTTTGTTCAACGTGTTTAATATATCTTTATAATTTACAATCTCCCATCTTTATGCAAAATACAATTTTCTACCCGAATTGCAATAAACTGGAGTGAAGTAGAAAATTAATTTTTTCTTTCTTAATATGTTACGTGCAAATAATGCAGTATTTTTAAATTCTTCTAATGTTTCTGCTGTTTTAAATAACACCTACTCGTTTTTATCATAAATGCATACAATCCTCCAATTATAATATAAACATACTTGAATGATGATATCGTTGATTCATAAAAAAGTGATATAAGTAAAAAAAGGAAATTTTACATTTTTTATTATATATCACCAATTTAGGAATGTAAAATAATTTGCTATTATTTAGATACTGGGTAAATTATCTACATTAGTTTGAAGTACATCACAATTTATATATTTATTATTATACTTTTTCTCGGAATAGAACTCGACTGGTGTCACTTTTCTTACGAATAAACGATATTCATTCACATAAGTGAAAAAAAGGAAATTTTACATTTTTTATTATATATCACCAACTTAGGAACGTAAATTAATTTGTTATTATTTACATACTGGGTAAATTATCTACATTAGTTTGAAGTACATCACAATTTATATAATTATTATTATACTTTTTCTCGAAATAGAACTCGACTCGTGTCACTTTTCTTACGAATAAACGATATTCATCCAATCGATTGGAGATGTATTTACAGCTTCAGTAATTTTAAAATAAAAATTGGGTCATTCAATTACGGTAGGTTCAGCGTTGAATTTTCTTTTGTCCGTCACTGTATGATGCACGGGGACAGTAAACTCCTTAGCGTCCATAAGTACTAAGCCGAAATGCACACACGGATTCCAATGCTGAATCCTACGGCGGAGTAGCGGTTTATTATTGGCCGGTTATTATACAATCGCGGGTAATTGCACGCGCGATGGTTCTCGTATCGTCCTCTTCGTTGCCTGCACCGCTATTGCAATTCCGGTAAGCCGCCGGAGAAACAACAATCCCGCGATTGGTTGTCGCAGTGTGGACGAATTGTGTAACATCTTGGTGTGCAATTATATAACGTGAAATGTAATTATGTCACGGAGCGGGAACGATAACGTATAAATAGAAGCTTTGCGTCACAATGTTCGAGGCATCGCGGAGGAATGTTTTCCCGATGCCGATCGATGTCGATCACAGTTTCCGCGGATCGTTCCGAGCATCCTCTTCGTTCCTCTTCAATGCTTTCATTCGCGCAAACTTGACACAACATACATTAACTACCGGTTTCGTTTCGGAACGAGCTGAGCGTCCTTTCGCGTCGATTTAACGAAGCGGAATTAATAAACGTATCAATTGTTTATAATCTTGTATGATAAGTTGCTGTCGTTAAATCTTTATGGGATACTTTCCACTGACAGCGCATGCAAATGTTGTGAGTCACTACATTGACACTAAACCTATCACCACCGGTCGGATTGACCGATCCCAGATTTTTTATTTCACAGATATTGATATAATTAAAATGATTTCATAAGACATGATTGTATAGATATTTTTAGTACAGCACGTATTACAATAGGAACCGCGTACAGTTTAAATAAAATAATTCTTTTAATTTTTATAAGGGAGCATGTACCAATTACTTTTAAGGCGGTAGACTCGTTTCCAGGATTGCAAGGGTGCGGGATTCGCGTTCTGATTTCTCGATAATACAAAAATGGGGGTTTTCAATAGTCAAAAACGCTAGATAAAAGATCGTTCTATGCCGCTATCGCCCTCAAAAGTTCTATTTTTTTTGTTTACAAGGCGTAATTTGCATTATTCGGTAGCATGTAGCTATAAAAATGGCAGTTGTATGCTTCCGAATAATGCAAATTACGCCTCGTAAACGAAAAAAAATAGAACTTTTGAGGGCGATAGCGGCATAGAACGATCTTTTAAATAGCGTTTTTGACTATTGAAAACCCCCATTTTTGTTTTATCGAGAAATGAGAACGCGATTCCCGCAGCCTTGCAATCCTAGAAAAAGGAGTCTCCGCCCTTAACTTTGACTCGTTCTCGGCATAGTAGAGCTATTTTCCAGTGCAACAAGTTCAGTCCTAATCAATCCCTTGCCGTATTTTTTTCGTTTACGAGGCATAATTTCCATTATTCTTATATTTATATAGCTACATGCTACCGAATAATTCAAATTACGCCTCGTAAACAAAAAAACATAGGACTTTTGAGGACGATTGCACCCTAGATCGATCTTTTATCTAGCGTTTTTAAAAGAGGTGTGCGAGAATATTCGGGTTTCTCGTGAATTTTTTCGGGCTTTTCTGATACTATACGGAATACGTCCCGACTTTTTAAAATGTATTGTTTATATTTACATTGTTATGCATATATACTGTTTATTAGCGACCGCATCATACAATCTAATTATAGTTTTTAAAACCTATACATACGGGTAACAATTCTATTTTACAACAAAAATCAACATCTTGAAGGAATACAAGTACAAACGCAATAATAAATGTAAAAATGCAGTTTTAAATTTGCGTGAAAGTTTGCCTGAAAATGCATTTTTGTGTAGTAAATACTTATATCTCATAGTCCAAAAACGATTATATATTGGGTTCATAATGGAGTGTATTCTATATGTTTATAAAAAGGTAAATAAAGCGGATTTTTCAAATATTTAAAATACAAGCAACTTCAACGGGGTGATTAACAAACTGTTTATCGTTCAAACCGTTAGCGAGAAACGTGAGTCTCAGACATCATCGTTGGATCGTTAGAATTCCACGTTCCTAGATCGTCATACGTGTTACGTGATCATTGCAATGTTTAATTTGACGGAGAAATACCCGCGGCACGTGTCGCGACGGGGAAATTTTTCGCGCTGGCCCGTCACATGTTTGTCTGCGCTCTCACGTTTCGAATAATTAATTAATCATGTCATTATCGTGCGAACGTAGATTCCTCGCGATCTATCAAACTACCTTTGAACTTTTTCGGGAAGCTAGAGCAATTAGTTTGCCACAGGATGTGAAAAGGAATTTTTTCAAAAATTGCAATTGATCGAAATTGTAGAAAAAAGTCTAAACGTTGCATTTTACAACTTTTTTATGCGTGGGCCTATATTGGAAATTTAAAAAATACGTTTTGTTGATCTGTGTCGTGTACATCTGTATATTATTTATCAACATTTCTCCACTTTCTGTTTTATGGAGTTAATCGATTTGGCAAGCGAGCTGTTCAATTAATAAAGTGAGCGACGGAATATCTGAAATAGTCGAAAAACAGTGAAATATAAAGGATAACAGAATAATACTAATAATTAGTCAGCGGATTATATGCATTTATGACAAAAACGTAGATGTAATTTATAATGCATTAAAAACTGTTTGTTGCAATTCGAGTAGACAATTTTTATTTTGAATACAGATCTATTTACAATAATTTTTTAAAGCTTTGATCTTTTTTATTTTGTCCGAATGAAATCGAGTGTATTTACTTGGAGCACGCTTCCAGCACAAATCTAGCAATTTCTTGATATATTAAAAATATATAGAAAATAGAAAAACAGTTGGTGATGTAGGAATTGTGTTGAATTATAATGTGACTTGGATCTTTATGCATTTACGTATTTAGGTATTCGGAAATTTTCAAAAAATATTAGTAGATTGCGGATCTTTATGCATTTATGGCTTCAAACAATTTTCAAAAAATGCTATAAAATAAAATTCCACAGAATTGAGTACGATTTTTATTTATTTCAGATCTACAAAGACGACTACCACTGAAAATAATGTTTCACATTATTCCACTTTCTTACATTTGCCTACAAACATTGAAAATTACATAAACATCCGCAGTCTAAATATTAGAGTAGAAATTGAATAGAATTTGGTACGATTTTTACGAATTGCTGTATCTACAGATGCCATTGTTACTAACGGTAAGATTCTGTTTGATTCCACTATCTTAAAATTCGCTTACAAAAATAAAAAATTGCATAAACATCCGCAGTCTAGTGACAATTTTCAGTGGCGCTTCAGAGGGAACAGTCTGACCGATTGTAAATGGTAAAAAGCGATGTCATTAATATTTATACTTACTAGAAGCAAACAAATAACCGTGCATTTCGATGTCCGGTTAGAAGTCTAAAATGCACGTGTCGCACAATTGACCTTGTTCGTCTTCTGCGTCTGAGCATGACTCTATTGGAACACGTGACGTTCTCGACGAGGGCAATAGAATTCGTTTGATTCACCTCCATCAGGATTTTCGTCGACGCTCTAAACTCGCGATGCGAATCCCGAAGCTGCTGCTCAATATTTGAGCCGCTCACAGGCCAAATCGATAAACTCCATAAAACAGAAAGTAGAGAAATGTGATGAAATAATATACATTATTTTTCAAAATTCTCTTTCAAATAAGAATTGAAATAAACATTGTATAATGCATAAATGCAGATGTAGCTTCCGTATAAAGACATGTAGATTGAATAAGATAGAATAGCCTTGTTGTAATCGTTATTAATCTCACAACTTTTGGGCGACTAAGGGAGTCAATCGATTTGACAAGTGGAAAAAAAATGTAATAACATCGAAATCAGTCTTCAAATTATATTTGTTATTCTAGAAAAAATTCATTATTTTACATTTCTTGAAAGATTTTTTGCAAAAATGAAAAATAACTGTTGTCTTACAATATATTATTATTTCTTATTGATTCATCAGCAATATAAATGATGTCTTCATCGTCAGCTGTATTTGAGGTCCCGTCATATCGATTTGTTCTTAGGTTTCTGTAGCAATTATGTTTAATAGGAGAAACAAACTTTAACGGATCCATCATATCTTTCCTCTTTTCTATGGTCACAGTTTTACCTATTGAATATAGCAAAGGCTGGTCTATATTTTTCAGACCTACCGGTCTACCTGCTCCAGATATTTTTACATTTATGGCACTAAATTCTAAATCTTGATTAAAGTCATTTGAATTGTATAACGTGGGGTTTTGTCCTGTCTAATTTTATCCAGTGCATTGTAAGCCAATTTACTGGTAACTCATTAATTGTTTTTTTTTCTGTTAATGACAGAATCCTCTAAAGGCTAAGTCGAGACAAAATCCTTACGAGTCATTTGAATTACATTAAGTCCTCATATCTTTCTGCTGGTTTTGCTAATATTGTACCAATCATCTGTTGAAAAAACATTTTGAATTTTTTTCGCATGCGACTCGATTTACATTAGAGCACGGAGTTAATCAGAATTGCTTCTGAAATAAATTATTTATTATTCGGCGACCAAAAGAATGATGTCGTACAATGGTGTTAATCTGTATTATTTGGCAAATTTATTATAAATAAAAAAAGTTGACTGAACCAAGTGCTTTGACACTTTAATTTGAAGTATTTCAGAAAGTGGAGTTTATCGATTTGGCCTGTGAACGGCTCATTTAATACGCTACTATTCTCGAGGTAGCCACCTAAGGTTCGTTACGCCGACATAGGATAGAGAGATGCCCGTTTCCTGCTACAACTTTCATGAAAAAGACATTCCTGGAGTTATCAATAATGCGCGATGGCTCGTGCCTTTTTCCGTCGACTCTATTTACGGAGTAAAATCTATAACGGTGAAGAAGTGGACGTGGTGTTCTCCGCCGGGTTATTGACTGAAACGTACGCAGCGATTCGTTACGTAAAGTCGGAGACGACCGTGGGCGAGAGCTAGATGTTTCCGCCTCGAGATATTCCACTGGTCGATCGCTAATCGATTGACACGTGGTCGTCAGTGGTAACCCCTCGAACGATTCGAGAGTTGATGGGTATTCACCATTGGCCCGGAAATGAATTGCGGCTCTCGAGCGTGACATTTAAGACGTACAAACCATTGCAAAATAAAGGGAATTCAACAATATCTATTTCGTTGACAAAATTACGTTTCATTGAGAAATCAATATGTACAGTGCTGTTCGCTTGATTAATCTCCGGTGAAAATATATATAAGTTTATATCAAAGAAAGGAATTGTGGGAAAAATTCTTGCTTATTAGTTAAATGCGTTTATACTATGAATTTGTAAATGATATATGGACCGTTTATTTTGAAAGTGGTGTAAGTCCATTTTAAAACGAAATGAGATATCACATAATTTATGGTTAATTTAATTTTAATTTATTAAATTTTAATTGTAGAAACTGGATGGATGTTGTTGTTCGAGTTATGTCTTCGCCAAATAAAAAATTGACATCAAATTAACCACAAATTATGTGATATTTCATTTCTTTTTAAAATGGACTTACACCTTTTTCAAAATAAACGATCCATATGTTTACATCGATATGTACACTTGCAAGAAACTTTGTGTTTGTAAAAATAAGATTTTTCCACATGAATAGCCTCGCATTGTTTAGTCACGGTTAGTTGTCGCTTTGCGATAGATCGGACAAAACATATCCGCAGCAAGTCTACATTTCACATCTGTGTTAAGTATTATATCCATTATTTGTTGTATCATTATTATCATTGTGCTAATATGGGTCGCGAAAAGTCATTGATTGTTGAAGAATTCGGAAAAATTAATGTTCTAAAAGAAGAAGGGTATTCAAACCGAGAAATTGGAAAAAAAATTAATAGGAGTGCTAAAGTAATTAATAATTTCTGTAATAACCCTGGAAATTATGGAAAAAATTATAAAGAGAGAACAAAACGAGCTACAACGGAGAGGGAAAGGAGATCAATTTTATGTAAAAATTTTTAATGCAGCAGTTTCCCTTAAGAAGATCAAACAGGAAGTTGGAACGAAAGCGTCAGTTTCAACTATTAGCCGTGTCATACAAAGTGTTCCATATATAAAACCCAAGAACATGCAAAGAAAACCTGCGTTAATGAGAAGGCATATTGAAGCCCAACTTCAATTTGCTAGAACGCATACGAGTTGGACTCAACAATGGCACAATATAATTTTCTCACATGAGAACAAATTTAATCTGGATGGACCAGACGGATTTTCCTACTACTATCATGATTTACGGAAAGACGATTGAATTCTTTCTCGACGTCATTCATTTGTTATTTGAAGTATTCGAGGCTATTCAAGTGAACTGCACTGTGTATATCTTGTTATGTGATGTTTGAGGAATATGCGTGACAGCCATTTTCTCTAAGTCATTCCTGCAAAACATTATTGGTACCAGATGAACAGGGACAATCAATTTTTTTATGTATAAAATTATGTTTCTTTAAAAATCAAGATATACACCTTATTATGTGATGTTTAAGTGACATTTTCTGAAAAATTGAGTTAAATATCTTCAACTACAAGAACGTAGCAATAATTTTCTCACAAAGCCATGTCTAACTTTAAAAAATATAATTTTTTATCTAAATTTCCAGCTTGTTTCGCTTGCAAAAAGAGTAAAAAGAAACATAAAAAATAGTTTTGAGAATGTTACTGCAAGATTTTATCAAAATTCATCGAGTGTTCTTCCGGATTCGTCTGGAATTGATTTTGTAAGCTTATTTTCGAGTAAAATGTATTTAAAGTTTACTTTACAGTAAACTAAAAATAATTAAACATACAGGTACATACTTTTAAAATTAACCGAAACACTTAAACTCTCAAGAAAAAGTCAATGATCGTTGGAGCAATTGCTGAAAACAACGTTCTGAGATAATTTCCCTGATAATAAAGGGAAACGGAAATGTTATCCGAATCGACCGGTTGCCGTAATGTTCCTCCACGAACATTTCCACACGGTTTGTAATTGTTGGCGGGCAGAATCCGGAGTTAAACGACACCGTAAGGTTTCAAAATAATCCTGAGAATTTGATGGCGTCAGTCACGTAAGGATCGTGAATTCTTGCCGCGATTGTACCGTGACGCACAGTGTTCCGACGAAAAGAAATTTCTCGCGACAGTTCCGTGAACAATGGCAGTAACGGCATAAAGGATGTCGTGTTCAAGTCACTTTCCTCGCTTTCACATTCTCACGAGTTACAACAAAGTACACCAAGTTTTGTGACTCGCGAAAAAAATAAAAATTTTCGTTCCTTTAACACTGAAACTAATATCGACCCCATCGAAATGATAAACATATTCTTAATAAACATTTATTCTTTGATAAAATCATTTAAATTATAGATATGTTTTTTCTTGAAAAATTGTTGAATATATTTCTTTATGCAAGTACATATCGTTGGTGCACAAGACACAACTCAAAAAAGTAGATTTTCCAGGACAACCATTTAAGAGTTTCTTGTTTCCTTCGAGGCTTGTCATGACCTTGGATTTTTAAAATTTTCAAATCTTTTTTGGGAATAAACATTAGTGTTCACCTTGTATGTCGTTTTTCCACATAAAAATATGGGGATTTTGCTATACATTTTTACAATAAACTTGAAATTGGAAATTTTTTAGTTGTGTCACTATTCTTGTGCACCAACGATATGTTGAAATAAATTTAATATTAGTATTATTGTAGAGGCATAAACATCAGTCGTGTTTAGTGCTCGGTAATTTTAGTGTTAAATACTTACCTTTGTTTGCTCTTAATATTTACGATAATATTCACAAATAAGATCCCCTTTTACTAAACAACATATTGACTCTTATTAACCACGAGTGTAACGAAAGTTATTATTATGGTATCTTAAATTTCAAACATTTGTGTAAAAATAGAAAGAAATAACAAAATCTAATTTTCAACGTTTGCATCGTTAAAATTAGTTGTCATTTTTCAAAAGTTTCCAGTGCCTCTGTGTGTGTTATCAAGAAACGTGACTGGTTATTTTCTACTTTAATATGAATATTGATGAACAATTATTAAAATAATTAATTCATTGTATTTTTACTGCTTTCGAAACAAGTTCTTGAAATAATATTCGAAAATAATATTTCATTCCGAGGATACTAAAGATAGCATGAATGTAATTCTGAATATTTCTGTGTAGCTTTGAACTGCTTACACCGAGCATCGATCTACTCTACCAAATATTATGGTTTCTTGCGTTATAGTATAATACTTTCCTGAATTTACCTTCGCTGGCAACAAACATCTTAAGCACATACTGGAGATATAAGATTCAAATCTATCAAATATTCTTTTGGTACTTCAGATATTAACATGAAAATATTTCAATTGCCAAATGTATTTCGAACATACATTATAATTAGACTGCGGATTTAATACATTTATAACAAAAATCGGTGGATGTAATTTAAAACAGTAAAAACAATGAAACAATTTAAGAACGCCCATATGTTATTCTCGATTTATTATAATAGTTGAAAATAGAAAGTTTTATATGGTTTTTGTGTCTTGCAATTCATGAAAACAATTTTTATTTTGCATAAAGATCCGCAGTCTAATTACAATTATAATCAGGACTGCAGATTTTATGCATTCATCAGAATTTATAATAACTAAGAGAAGAAATAAATTTCTACTTCACTCCTGATCCCTGCAATCGATGTAGAAAATGTCTATTTTTCATAAATACCATAATAATTAACATTAAAAATCCATATCAAGATTTCCAAGAAGTTTGTCTAAGTGCACGTTTTGTTTGTTTACAGTTTGGACAGTAGATCGTGCAAAGACGAGATATGCAGGATGGGAATAGGCGCCGGATACTGTGAAGGAAACTTGAATTTTGCTACAGCCTCGGAGGATGACGAGGTTTATACCAAGAAGAAGGTTTCTAGAGTGAGTTCTTGATTTATACAGAATAATTAGGTCATCTCATCGGTCGTTTAATTTATATTCAACAAAATAATGGGAAAATGAAAAAAAATCGATCGTCAATGCCTAATAATGAAGATAACTGTAAAATTTTAATGTAGTTGCTAAGGTAGAACTCGACATATCTTCTACACCGTTTTCAATTTCGGTATAAAATTTCTTAATTTTTTATTTATATTCAACAAAATAATGGGAAAATGAAAAACAATCGGTCGTCAATGCCTAATAGACATTATAATGACGATAACTGTACAATTTTAATGTAGTTGCTAAGGTAGAACTCGAGATATCTTGTACATCTTTTTGAATTTCGGAATAAAATTTCTTAATTTTTTCATTTGTATTCAACAAAATAATGAGAAATGAAAAACAATTGATTGTCAATGCCTAATAGATATTACAATGAAGATAACTGAAATTTTAATGCAGTTGCTAAGGTAGAACTCGAGATATCTTGTATACCGTTTTGAATTTCGGTATAAAATTTCTTAATTTTTTAATCATATTCAACAAAATAATGGGAAAATGAAAAAAAAATTGATCGTCAATGCCTAATAGATATTACAATGAAGATAACTGTGAAATTTTAATGTAGTTGTTAAGGTAGAACTTGAGACATCTTGTACATCGATTTGCGAAACGCGATATTTTACGAACGTAATTTTTTTATCAAAATATTCCTGTGTGCTAACCCTTGAAGGAATTTCGCCCTCATTTATTAAAACATTGATGTGTTTCGAGCGGTATCGAAACATGAACGTGAGTCACAGTACATCGAGTTTCTGGGCAAGAGATCCCGCGGGGGACCGGAAGGAAGATCGGCACGCCAAACACCGCTTTGTACACGAGGGACACGCGTGCAGAGTCGATCGACGATTTAGGCCGACATGACACAGAGAGACGGAGAGAAAGGTTTTCCGTGTTGTCGTTCGTATCAGCTCGTGTCGCAATCGATGGTCGCGACGATGACGGTCACGTTTCTCGAAATCGAGTATTGCGACAAACGGGTATGTCCGGGCGAAATCGGATCCACGCTCGTCACTCGGATCTTTTATTAATTCCGATCTATTTGGGGGCCGTTTTCGCCAACTTTTCACAAGCTGATTTCGCGACGTTCGGTTTTATCCGAGGGCCCTCGCACGTCTCGTCTCTTGACATTTCATTCAAGCGGCTCGTGTTACGCCCGGCGTATTTATGGGACGACACGCTGGCCTCGCCTCGCATCGCCTCGCAGAGATGCATCCGCTTTCAGGAACGCACCTGTTAAAGTCGTTTACAAATCGTTCGAATCGTTACAAACATAACGCGCGATCTGGCGCGTCTGTGATTATCCGCTCGTAGTCGGCCGGTTCGGAGAAGTTGATGACGTTTCATCAAAAAGTCACCTTCCTCGAATCACTGTCCAGTCAATCTGTTCTGATTTCTGAGTGGTCCTCAGAAATGAAGAAATCAATGAAATAGAATAGACATTTAACTCTCATCCGTCCCTCGTGCCAAGTTGACGCATTCTTCACCTAAAGCAGTGGCTCTTAACCTTTTTGAAGTCGGGGAGCTCTTTTGAATTATATGACAAATTTGGGGAACACCAAAATTAATGATCCAAGAAACAAACAAAAACATCTCGCGTAGAAATAAATATATTTTAGAAAATATATTATTAAATATATTATTAAATATATCTAATGTATTTCGCGGAATTTCGCGGAACATCGGTTATGAAACAGTGACCTAAAGGGCAATGTTATTCTGCCATTTGTAGAGCAATTGATCTGATACTTTGTGACATTTATTTTATTAACATGAAATATATATATATTATATACAGAGTGGGTTACCATATATTACCACTTCAATTCACATAACTATTATTATTCGTAGCGGAAAATGGTTCACGCGTAGAGGACATGCGAAGGTTATTAACTTCTTTTGGAATGGAAACCTATATGCATAAAAACTTTCCTTTGTTGCGAGTATTCCCCCATCCATGATAATTATATTTATAGATCGTATTTGTTGCTCATGAAATTGTAAATGTTTTCGGCGCAAGGGTTCGATCATCCCTTGCGCCGAAAGCATTAACAATTTTATTAACAACAAATACGATCGATAGAAAACTATAAGTACTTGTACAAGGTTCGAAACTGTCTGGCACAGGTTCGAGTATACTTAGGAGAATACTATTTCTGTGTTTCGAAGTACTTATAGAGAGTTCGAATTCATTCAATCAAAGTTCGAACCTGTTTGCGAGGTACTTGATCCCATCCCTATGTTAAAGTAAATCCTCGTTCTGTTACTAAACTCAGCTAAAAATCCGGTCGATTCATTGCGTGTAGAATTTTGAACGCGAGTGACTGTAGGAGTAGCACGTGCATCCTAGTCACCGGTGCATTGCGTGGCGCGCCGAGTTGAGTCGAGTCGCGACGCTCCGCGTTGCATCGGCAGCGAACGACGCAAGTGCACGCAAGCAATTGTGCAAGCTGGCTTGAATGATCGTTCGACGGGACACGATATCCGTGCCACGTTGCCCGGATATATCGAGTCTATCCCCTGCCAAAAGTGGCGTTTCACGCTCCCGTTCGATGGCCGACGATGCCAGGATTCGAACGTGCTCCGTTGCACGTGATCCGCGGCGCAATTGCATACTCGAACGGCGCGCATCGATTCACGACCGGGCCGCATGCTCGACGTGTGTAAATATTAATTACACGCCGCTCAATTCTTCATTTCTGGCGCTCGCAGCGCGGATGTTTCGCTCGGTCACGTTCCGCCAAGGCATCTTTCGCGACACAAAACGCGAGCTTTGACGAGGACGTTCGAGGACGACGTTGCTTGCCGCCGGCGCGTGCACACTTAGCTCGTTTATGAGTTTATGCGACTACCGTTCCGATGCGCGAGCAACAGCATTCCGTTATCGACGCGCAAATATTTTTCCATTGATCGCGCAAACGTCACATTCTATTCGAATTCCGGTTCATGCTTTAAGGGGACATTACACTTTCTCGGTCGAAAACTTGAATAATTTTTATGGGACTGACAAAGTAATGGGAAAACGTTTTTTCAGTCCGTAAGATTTTTAACATATATCTTAAGTCTCCAAATACAAGAAAAATTTTTATAGGTTTTGTTGGAGCTCCATGGAAGTAATTTTAAAATTTTGATCTGCTGCCGTGCACGATTGCGGTGCACTGGAACGTTTGAAAAAAATAGAATTATCCTTAGAAAAAGTATCATTAAAAATACTGATAAAGTAATGGAAAAACATTTTTTGAGTCCGTAATTTTTTTGACATATATCTCGAGTCTTCAAATACAAGAACATATTACTATATAATTTTGTAAATGATTTTTCATAAGATTTTCTTGCAGCCTCATGAAGTCATTTTAAAATTTTGATCTGCTAGCGTGCACCATTGCGGCGCACTGGAACGTTTGAAAAAAATAGAATTATCCTTAGAAAAAATATCATTAAAAATACTGATAAAGTAATGGAAAAACATTTTTTGAGTCCATAATTTTTTTGACATATATCTTGAGTCTTCAAACACAAGAAAATATTTTTATATAATTTTGTAAATGATTATTGGATGATGATTTGGAAGTCATTTTAAAATTTCGATCTGCTGGCGTGCACGATTGCGGTGCACTGGAACGTTTGAAAAAAATAGAATTATCCTAAGAAAAAGTATGATTAAAATGACTGATAAAGTAATGGAAAAACATTTATTGAGTTCGTAATTTTTTTGACATATATCTTAAGTCTTCAAATACAAGAACATATTACTATATAATTTTGGAAATGATTTTTCATGAGGTTTTTTTGCAGCCTCATGAAAGTCATTTTAAAATTTTTGATCGTTCAAAGTTTGTATTCGTTCTACAAATTATCGAACCCTTGTGCCGATAGCATGAACAATTTTATTAACAACAAATACGATGGATAGAAAACTATAATTATTCTGAAATTATGTTGATCTCTCATCTGATTTAAATTACATCGTATTTTATCACGCATCCGTAACATCCGCATTAATTACTGTTTGAAATACCGTTTCTTTGAATTTTGCATAGCTCCCGCATTCCGTTTAGGCGTACCTTCGCATTCTCGTTGTATTAGACGTGAATATTTTCTTCTCCGTTTTGCATCGGTGTTGTTTGTGTAGATTATTCATCCTTTGATTGTGGGACTCTTTTGTGCTGAGGCCATAAGCGTTTTTCCACGTGATGGTCGCGTAACGATCGTTATGGTTAGCTAAAATAATTCACAATTCAATTATTGCTGTGATGAAAGTAAAAAGTGCATTGTTCAGAAATAGAAAGCATTTCTAATTAAAACTGATTCTTTTCAGTCATTTTAGTTTGATAAAAGAGATAATGTGAATCAAAGTAAAATTGTTTGCATTAAGTGCAATATGTGTAAGACAATTGTTTCTTTTCTTAATTAAATTTTCTTGGTCTATTCATTTTTGTCATAAATGCATTAAATCAGCAGTCTATTACTTACTCGTTAAAATTTCTTGAGCATATAATATTATAGTTGTAGATGACGTTTTCTACATAATTATATTTTCTTTTCTATATAATTTGAATAAATTCATTAAATTACAACAGTGGATGAATTGTTATCAGAAAAGCGTACGACGGTTAGACAAATTTTTGTGATCGAAAAGTTATTCGTCGTAACAGGTTTGAATTATTCAGTAATGTTATGTAAATTGGATAAATACCTATATCAGTGTGTATAAACATACATGAATATATTGTAATAAAAATGAAAATATTAGAGTCGAACTATAAAGTAATAATATATTCATGCCTTTTAATATATGCATATACCTAGGTACTGTATATATAAAATAATTCGAAATTATTTAATCGAATCAATTGAGCAATCTTCCGCTGGTGCTGTGTTATATTTTTCGTTGCTATGCTCTATCTACATATGCAGTACTGCACTGATTTCAGCATCTTGCTCCTAATTTCTTGCATTAGGATGACCTAGAATCATCGCACCTAGCGATTATTCCTAGAATGACCTTTCCGTTTAGTCATCAGAATAAATAAAACGCCGAACACTTATACGGGCATTATCAATACAGCGACTCGGTACGACGTTATTCGTGTCGTAATTTGAAGGATGTGAATCCACGTGCAGAAATAAATCGATTATATAAAACGAAACCTTGATTTTGATGTTTTATATTTTTGTGAAATTTAAATTTCTATAATCTTGTGCTGCGTGTGTGATGCATTGTGCTGCATGCTATTAATAAAAGGTTACAAGTAAAACTGTTTGCACAGAATCTTATCGTGTTCAAATTATATAGATAGGCGCAGTATGTCGAACGCAGATATGATAAAAAATCCTTTGACAACATCAAAACATGACATATGCAATTGTTTAACTCTTTACATTACTACAGGCTGTCCCAAAAATGTGCTTCCCCGAAAGGGGCGAGTACCGAGATCATTTGAACTAACGTTTTCCTCTGTGAAAATTTTCCCGTCAAAATGACGAGTTCTAATATTCTTAATTTGCGATTAATACGATTGTAAAGATGCTTTCCTGAGGAATTATATTCCAAATTTATTTCTTTGGGTATATATTATTGAAAGAATGGCCAAATATTTGGATAGACACATGTGCATGAATGAAAAACCATCTCTTGGGACAACCTAATATTTATTTAGCAATATTAAAGGAACACATTCCGAAAGAAACTTTTAGGGCAACCTAATATTTATTAACCAGTTACCTGCGTTCGACGTGTATACACGTCAATCCAGAACTCTATTGCGCTGCAATAACAATAACCTTTTCAAGAATGAATGATTAATTTTTTATCAAATAAAAATGTAATCCTTCCTCGTTTTTCGTAAAATTTATAATAGGACCATTTGCTCTGCGTTCGACGTGTATACTCGTCATTGCTTGATTTTAATTCCGCACTCAGTCGGGGATTTTTAAAACTAAATTCCTTAATGTTGGAATGAGTGTGAAGCAAAACTCGAGCGAACGCGAGCGAACACGAGTGAACCCGAATCCGTGTTTACGGTTGACACGAAAGTTCAGTTCTAATAAAGTCCTTGCGAATATCAGTCGCGTTATAATACAATGCATTTCTATAAAACGTACAAGCAGAGCACATCACCAGTTTGCCTAAATATATCCATCTATCCACTGTTCCGGGTCGAACACTTACGTTAAGGTTAAATTGTATTCAGTATTTGCAACGACGATCGAGAACTCTTTTAACGTTGACAGACAAAATATGTGTTGTAGAAAAATATTTATTTTGATTCTTTATGGGTCCTGCTTAACACTAAACCTACCAGCACCGGTCAAAATGACCGGTTCCAGATGTACTATTTTACAATTATTGAAATAATAAAAATGATTTCACAAGAATTGTTGCAAAGTCTAAATAAAATCAATCCTGTCATTTTTATAAGGGAACATGTACCAGTTACTTTTAAGGTTCGGTAGGTTTAGTGTTAAATTGAAGCTTGTTCTCATATGTTCCCATCGACGCATCTAATGTGAAAATATTTTTTTCAAGAAAAGTACCACGATTTTAAATAGAATTAATTACAAAATCCTAAGGCTCTTACGATCCTTGCTTTATGCAACGTTCGATAAATTACTGAAAATGGATGTTCCGATGTTATTTAGGTAAATGGATATTATACAATTGGCTGGCTTGAACTGTTGCGAAATAGTCGAACCGATTAGTAACATAAGCTCACGCTTATTTTCGTGAAGCGAACTTACCGCGCCGGCTTAAAAATAATTTACTTTGCGTCCGCGCCTCAAGTGTTGACGCTCCCTAGCATCCTTGACTCGTTTCTGCGGATCACCGCGAAAACAATCCTATATCTTCGGAATCATCGGGATTGCCAAATCAAGTTGTCACCGAAGTTGTTCGACCGAAAATGAGGCGAAAATCTCGGAGCCTTTATCTCCGGTTACACAACCGGTGGTCCGTTGTAAACTGTTGCGTAATCGCGATTAATCTTTCGCCGATCGATTATAGCGACGACGCTGCGGCCACGTACGGATCGACCGCTTTTTTTCATGTAAAAACAGATCTCTGAATACATTACGGATCGTCTTCGAACGAGTCGCTAGACAATGATGAATGATTGATCGAGGCAGACGTAAACAATATACGTATTAATAGACAAAGTGTTCTTTTCGAGGATGTGACTCTCACAACAGTGATAAGTAGACAGTTGATCTTTATGCAAAATAAAATTCTTTCATGTCGATCAAGAAATTAGAGTGAAATAGAACATTTTATTTCTTAATATGTTTATTGGGTTGAAAATATTAGGCTGGCAACTAAGTTCGCGACCTCCACATTTTCTCAAACAAAGTCATTTATATATATATATA
>CM052190.1:11419582-11435137 GCA_028455805.1 Lasioglossum figueresi | reverse complement strand
ATATCAAATTATTATTATTATTATTATTATATATATATATATATATATATAAATGACTTTGTTTGAGAAAATGTGGAGGTCGCGAACTTAGTTGCCAGCCTAATATTTTATATATATTTAATATATATATATATTTAAGCACGAGTATTTTATATCAAATTAACCCTTTGCACACGGTGCTATTCTAATTTTTGAAAACCGAATCTTTCTTCTGACCTAAAATATTTCCATTTTATATGATTTTCTTAGTTTTATCGATATAAAACTGATATAATACCTCGTACAATACTTTCAGCGGTTTATTAAAATATTGAATACAAATTTAGTAATGCAACAAATATTTTGAATAATGGTATCAGAATTATTAGTGGCGCCTCCGAGTCGCCACTCGAGTGCAAAGGGTTAATCGCAAAATTCAGAGCTTCCCAATGAAAAACAGTCCAAAACGAATGGTCACTGAATGAGGATATAATGATATAATAAAAGAATTACGAAACAAAAGGTCGCGAATTCAGTTGCTAATAATTGCGAATTGTCATTAATATAATATTACAGTGTATTCCAATTTCTCTAATATTTTTGCTTTTTAAATTATACCTACTAATTTTTGCCATAAATCCTACAAATCCGCTATCTAATGCAGAGTCGCCAGATTAGGATTTGTGCCCCACTGTATCTTCCCCTTCTACGACGGTCTTCCCCATGCACAAGTATTTTATATCAAAGTAATCGCAAAATTCAGATCTTCCAATGAAAAACAGTTCAAAACGAATGGTCACTGAATGAGGCTATAATGATATAATAAAAGAATTACGAAACAAAAGGTCACAAATTTAGTTGCTAATAATTGCGAATTGTCATTAATATAATATTACAGTGTATTCCAAATTCTCTAATATTTTTGCTGTTTAAATTATACCTACTAATTTTTGCCATAAATCCTACAAATCCGCTGTCTAATGCAGTCGGCAGATTAGGATTTGTGTCCCCACCTGACGCGTTCGTCTCTGCGTGCATTTGTCCACTACTGGCAGAGATAGTGTAGCCTTTTCCCCTCAATTCGTGCTCCCTCCCCTCTTCTGGTCTAGCGACGAGTAGTCTCCTCATTGTACGCATTTATGATAAAGATGTGTAGTTGTATTACAATTTAAAACAGTGGAAAGATTAGAAAACTTTAACAGTATTAATATATTATTCTCACTATATTAAAATTATCAGCGAAAATTATAAACATAGAGATCCGGAGTTTACTGATGAGATTTCACCTGGTCGATTCATTTCACTTTGATCGAGGTCTGGTTCACTATTCTTACATTTTATTACTGTTTTACAAGCACGTGATGATACTTTAAATTAGGTCAACCCTTTGCCATATAATGTCAAGGCAGACTCGAGATGAAAATTTCAAGCAGAATCTATTAACCCTTGGACAGCCATTTTTGTCACTGTATAATCGATGGTGCTCAATACCGATTTATTGGTTTATTTAGAAATTTTTATCTGATTTATTCGCTAGAAATTGAGTCATTTCTAATCGTTTTAATAATTCAGTGATTATATGACGATTTTGATATTATGGGTCAAAATAGACCCAGGCGCCGCGTAGAGTTCAGCATAATCGTTAATCATTTCTTTTACATATTTAAATAAGGTGCTTGCTTTAAACAAAAGTCCATTCATTTTTTCAGAAAAAAGTTCCTAAAAATCACATTTCTTCGGATGATCTCATTCTATCTTGACGATCAACCATATACTCAACATTTTATCTCGACGACTCGCATGACTTTAAAAAAGAAAAGAAAGTGATTGCGTCAGTACTCATCTGATCCATAATGTTTGGAATATTGCTATTAAAATGTCTGCGTCGAGAGCACAGGCATTCCAAGAAAATTAGAATTAAGCAGAACGATTTCCTAGCTGGGTAGAAGTTAAAATAAGAACGTCGCGTGACTCAATCAATGTTGAAGATATGCTTTATCTCTTCCCTTGGTCCGTCACTCGCGTTCGCACGTGTTAAAACGTTGCGACTCATTCATTCGCTGGGCACGTGATGCCATCTAGTCAACGATTGGTTAAGCTCGGTATCGGTTCCGTTCGGTGAAATCGTTAATTCCATGAACACCGAGAACACCCGTTATTATCTACGTCGGACGAAGTATAACAATAAAACGGGAATGACTAGACAGTTGCGGATCGTGTGATATAATTTTATTTCTCGTAGAAATCGAAGTACTGTAACATTGATAACAGCATCGCGAGTCACGTTTCCGAGATAGAGGATAGTCACCTGAGGTTTATTCATTTCTTGAATGAAACTCGAATATTACGCTGCATTTGTGTAGTCGTGTAATGTATTCAATCATGTATACCAATATGATAGATAATAATATGCAGGGTGTTCCGTTTATCTGAAAACGGAAATATTTCGTGACCCGCTAAAGTTACGAATATCTCTTGTTTACAAAAATCGTTCGGTACAAAGTGGACAATAATATCGTGTAATTTTTTTCAGGACTCGAATGACGGGGGAGGGGAGGGACCATATATTTTTTTGTCATAAGCTGGTAGCATTTTCCGAGACGAATTCAACGACATATCAAAACATAATAAATTGTTGACAAATATCACGCATATATCTTTCCAGTATATCGATACATTGCTGTGCTGTAAGTGTTTTTTATCAGGTTGTTAAGGATGAAACTTGACGAATCAAACACAAATTTCAAACACAAATTTCAAACACAAATTTCAAACACATTTGTCAAGTTTCATACTTAACGACCTGATATCACAAATACGTTGATATAAAAGTCACAAAAAAATAATGACAAACGATTTTATCATTGAAATAGTATACCTAACCCTTTATCCTATTAGAAATAAAGTTTTGACAGATATCGTGCACATCTTTTCCCGTAAGATCAAGACATTACTCTGCTGTAAATGTTTTTGTCAGAAATATGTTGGTGAAAGTGTCAGAAAAAAATAATGACAAACAATTTTATCATTGAAATAGTATACCTACCCCTTTATTCTATTAGGAATACATTTTTGACATATATCGTGCATATCGTATCTCTGCAGATCAAGCCATTACTCTGCTCTAAATGTTTCTGTCAACCATTGTTGTTGTCAACCATTGTTTTTGTCAAACATTGTTTTTGTCAAACAATGTTATCATTGAAATAGTATACCTACCCCTTTATTCTATTAGGAATAAATTTTTGACAGATATCGTGCACATCTTTTCTCTGCAGATCAAGCCATTACTCTGCTGTAAATGTTTTTGTCAGAAATATGTCGGTAAAAGTGTCACAAAAAAATAATAATTACGAATAAATATTGATCAAATTACGCGCATATCTCCTTCCCGTATATGAAGATATGACTGTGCTGTAAATGTTTTCGCCAGAAATACGTTGCTAAAAATATCACAAACAAATAATGACAAACAATTTTATCATTGAATTAGTATACCCCCTATTAGGAATAAATATTTGACAAATATCGCGCATGTCATCCTGCCACATATCAGGATATTACTCTGCTGTAAACCTGTATCGATTGCGCAGCATCCTGATGCAATGTTTGCTATCCTTTCTCCTTTCTCCCTGCTCACCCCAGCTATTATCGATTTCGTATCAGGAAACGAAAAGAGAGGCTCAGTTTCCTTTTGTTACGTACGTTCCCTCGGTGTTTTGTTTTACGGAGGAGCGTCACCGAAGGCTTGACGTAGACGTAACGATTGTTATGAGCTTTCCGGCGAATAAGAGACAAGTGCGTTGTTATGGAATATATATCGTCTTGGACTTCGCGCGGTGTCGTTAACGGAGTCGATAACGGAGCTTTCTCGATAACCGATCGGAGGTTAATCATATTATGGACCGGCACGAGATACACGAGTGTAACGCTGATTCTGGAAAGTAATGCTGGTTAGTTTGGACTTTAATACAAGTTATCGTGACCGATTGTTGTGTCTCGTGTATGTAAGTACTTACGCACGTAACATGTATCGATGTCCTATCGGTTTTTTCAACAGCCACACTCGGGACGTCTACATTGTCGCAAATGTTATTGACCGTGTGAGAGTTGCCACTTTTGTTCAAACGCTAACCTCCGGTCTCGACTATCCAGAAAATAGATGACGCACTACATTGTGGTAGTCTATCATACGAATACACGTTGTTCCCAAGGTTTCCTAACCTTTCAACCCCCTACGCACTCGGTGGTTCAGATCCATAAAACCGTAAATTAAAATCAAACTATCGGCTTCGTGGAAAGTCCATTCTTTATGCGAAATTCAAATTGTTTCTATTGATTCCTTGCTGCAATGGTTTCTTCGCAGCTGCGGTCATTGGAACTTTGTTCTTCATTATTTTGCTGGTAGAAAAAGAAAATCTATATTTAATGTATATCTCCAGTTACTTTATTGCTTCGATATTGATAACAGAACGATACAACTTGATTTATAAGGAATTGATACTATTTGTGTTTAGTAGACTCTGTTTGAAACATTGATCACGAGCCTGACTTATTATAAGGAGAGGCGTTAATTGCAAAAAAAACAGGTGCCAAATAGAAATTCCTTTCCTGTTTTGGAAAATTCAGGAGAATACAATTACCCACTCTCTCTCACTCTCTCTCTCTCTCTCTGTCGTTACCGGTTTAGTCACGTGACATTGTGACGCAAGCACGACTAAGACCAAACACGTCACGTGACCTGATTCTGGTGGAAACGTGGGATTGGTCATTCGCCGGGGAGTGCGGGAATGGCGTCGTAGAAGGGGTAAGGTAGAGAGGGAGACAAGTCTTAATTTGGCGACACTCGGTAGCTCGAGAAATATCGGCGTGGGTCAGAAATGACCCCGTGCGAAAATTTTTACAATTAACCCTTTGCACTTGGAATTATTTTTCAATTTTGTTGCCAACACTCGCTAATATTTTTAGTGTTTTATTTGAAATTTACTTCAAAGGGCAGTTCCTCGACTGCTACTTATTTAAACAATTTTGTACAATAATTATATTAAATGTATGTAGCTGTCAAAGTTTGTTGCAATTTATATTTGTGGAAAAATACAAATTCATATAAAAACCTTTAAAAATTTTAATTATTATTATTTAAAATTTCTCCTCAATTTTAAAGTTATTATAATTTTCACTTAAAATTTACCTTTAATATAAAATTCTATATAAAAATTATATTTTAATTATTATTGTTATTTCAGTCACACTCGACAAAGGAGTGCAAAGGGTTAACGATGCTTATCATTTACTTAAAACTCATTTTTGAAGGCGTTCTTTGTAGTCTTTTTATCGTTCTCAATGTAACAGATATTTATTCGATTGAATAATCAGAGATTGAGTAATTAAGTGACGATTTCAATATTCCGGGTTAGAATAGATCCGGTCACCGTCGTGGAGGGGTTAAACTGCACTTAAATTTCATTGCCATAAGTGAAAAACTGTCCAATAACAAGAAATATTACATCTAGAGTGCACCAAACTCATGCAAGCATGTAGTAACAACGGAATGCAAACTGTTATTTATAAATACGACTATGTTTGCACATAGTGGGCAGTTTTTAACAACGTAGTCTTATCCGCGAGCTTATAAATAAACATGCATACAATATGTTTTTATGTACAGAGAGATATACGTATACCACTAGAAAAACGATGTTGAACATTTTGCGCGTTCACGTGCACTTCACGAGTCGTTACGAGTAGATACAGGAAGCATTAAACAGACACGTGAGCCAGTTGTACGTATTCAGTACCACACGTACTCGTCCGTATATAGGGTGTGTCACAAATCATGTGAAAAGATCATTCTTCATAGAAGTATGAATCTAAAATGCAAAATGAATTTCTACAAAACTCATTACTTTCTTATAAAATTAAAAACATCAGATTTTTCAAAATTAATTTTCTCTAACACAGAATCTCACATGAACAAATTTGCAATTTCAACTTGCCATTAGGGATTACATCCTTTTCATGCACATCTTGTATTTAACAATTCTATTAGATTATTGTATAGACACTCTTGTAAACATTCATTTCTTCGTTAAAAAGAACGAAAATAAATGTTAACCATGACGTAAACAAATATTCTCGAACACAGAACTTTATATGGACAAGTTTGCAATTTCAACTTGCCATGTGGGATTACATCCTTTTCATACACATCTTGTATTTAACAATTATATTAGATTATTGTATAGACACTCTTGTAAACTTCCATTTCTTCGTTCAAAAGATCGAAAATAAATGTTAACCATGTCGTAAATAAATATTCTCGAACACAGAACTCTATATGAACAAGTTTCCAATTTCAACTTGCCATTTGGGATTACATCCTTTTCATACACATCTTGTATTTAATAATTCTATTAGATCATCGTATAGACACTCTTGTAAACTTCCATTTCTTCGTTCAAAAGATCGAAAATAAATGTTAACCATGTCGTAAATAAATATTCTCGAACACAGAACTCTATATGAACAAGTTTCCAATTTCAACTTGCCATTTGGGATTACATCCTTTTCATACACATCTTGTATTTAACAATTCTATTAGATCATCGTATAGACACTCTTGTAAACTTCCATTTCTTTGTAAGAAAAAATATTAGCTTATCCCAAAAGGCTACGAACACAATGCAAAGTCAACTTAATTTTTTAAGAGAGCTTTTGAGAGTTTTTTTTATAATTTTTTTGCCAATTGACAAAATATTAAACATACGTATCGTGAAAAGAAAGTTTGGGATACAATTTATTTATTAGTAAAGCAGATTCGATGCATCTATGCCACTGAAGAAATGAAGAATTTAAAAAAATTATTATACTATTTTCAACATTTCAGAGAAAAAAATTAATTTCTATTTCACTCCAGTTTGTTGCAATTCGGATAATTTATATTATAACATTTTTTAATAATTCATGTTATTTTAACATGGATATTAACGATTTATTTCTGTATCAAGAATCGTCTGGTTTCCGTTCTCTCGATACTGGATCACGTTGTGCCTGTATAATCCAGCGCAGTGTTCCGATCGCAACATTCAACCGTGAAGATCGAATCGTTGACCAACAATTGCGTACATATAATTTTCGCTATTCCGCGCGAATTGGGGCTATAATTAATTGCCGTGGATTGTCTGCATTCATCGGGGACTGGTCATAGTATTCGCACGTGACAAAAATAATATTGCTGATTGCGTCAGCGTTGCTGAAAACAACACGTGTTTATTCAGAGAACGCCGTCCGTAATCAACGTAGTCACATGTTTGTCCTCGTAAACGTATCTTCCACGTTCAACGTGATCGTTCGCCGGCCAGGGACAGTGGATAGACAGACGGTATTCTAGAATTAGACGACTTTCGCGAGAAACGACAGCGGCCGATGACAACGATGACAAACAGAAAATCAAATTTGCTGCTCGTCGAGAATCATCTATGTATCGAGCTAACGTGAACATGGGACGTCATTATCGTTGCGATCGTACGAACAGACTAGTCAGAATGATAAGCGCCGGAAACCAGTTTTCGAGTTTGTTTAAACGCGCGACGCGTTTGTTCGCGCCGCCCATTGATTAGATTTTAATTTAGAAGGCTCTCATTATCGCCGCGTTGCGCAGATCGCACTTCTCCCGGAGGCCTTCTTATGTTTTCTGAACTCTTCTATTCGCAAGAAACGTTTCCGGGTATCAGTGTCGAATGGAAAACACGTTTCGCAATACGCAACGTCTTCGAAAAATCAGCGGCACGCGTGCTTTCATGTTTCTTCCTTGAACAATACACGTTCCGACCTTGCGACTTGTCAGGTTTCTGATCAAGTTTTTGTAGCAGCAATGATCCTGACATCAATCTTATGGTTAGACAAATTAACCCTTTACACTCCTTTCTCGAGTGCGACTCGACATCGGAGAAAGGAAAATGCAAATGAAACGCGTTTTTAAACGTGTAGTTTTTAGTTGAAAACAGATATAAGTTCCACAAATATGAATTACGTGTAAACAAAATTGTTTGAAGTAAGTAGCAGTCGAAGAACTGTTCGTTGAAGTAAATTTCAAATGAAACAATTGAAATAGTAGGGAGTTGTTGGCAACAAAATTGAGAAACAATTCGGAGTGCAAAGGGTTAAGTCGTGGGTTTACCAGTCAATTGTAGCTTTATTTACGATTCTACTTATTCGTGGAATTCGGAATGCAGCTATTTTGTAAACAGTGAAGATTTTTGAAGTGAAAACTTCTTTAGGCGCACCGCGTACAGAATTGCTGGGCAGTGAGCGAGTCTGATCCGTCACGCTCCGAGGTGAAACGCTATTTAGGTAAACTCGGTTCTCCCGAGCGAGCGAGAAGCAGACATTTTGCTGGGTAATTAATGAATCTGACTCGTCACGCTCCAAGGTGAAACGCTATTCGGGTAAACTCGGTTCTCCCGAGCGAACGAGCGAGAAACAGACATTTTGCTGGGCAGTTAACCCGCCGTTAGTCAGGTGGGGTCTCACAGACCCCACAGATATTTGAGATTGATTGTAACATTGTAACAACGCGTGTCAGCGAGTCGGGCCTGAGTGTATTTAAAAATTTAATTTCGTGGATCTGCGTTTTTACTCTGAAAAATTACAAGCCTCTTAAGCAATATCTAATCTTATATTCATGAAAAAGGTATTTATTTCTATAATACAATATATATTATTTCGTTGGGGTCTGTGAGACCCCACCTTACCACTTTCGATACATTTTCTCGTCACGCTCCGAGGTGAAACGCTCTTTTTGTAAACTCGGGGGAGTCGAGTTTAGCCGATCGAGCGAGAAACAGACTGGTGTGCAATCGCCATAGAAGTTTTCACTTCGGTCGTACGGTCTTATGTGCACAGTATTGATCTGTTTTTATTTATTTTGGTTCATACTATACGTTATTTATAAATGCATAAAATAAAATTCGACTACTAGAACAATGAATCAATGACGACTATCATACAGTGCTGTTCACTTGATTAGCCTCGGGTGAAAATATATATAAGTTTATATCAAAGAAAGGAATTGTGGGCAAAATTCTTGCTTATTAGTTAAATTCGTTTATAATATCAATTTGTAAGCGATATATGTTTACATCGATATGTACGCTTGCAAGAAACCTTGTGTGTTTGTAACAATAAGATGCTTCCACATGAAAGCCTCGCATTGTTTAATCACGGTTAGTTGTCGCTTTTTTATCCGCAACAAGTCTACATTTCGCATCTATGTTAAGTATTATATCCATTATTTTTTTGCATCATTATTATCATTGTCCTAATATGGGTCGCGGAAAGTCATCGACTGTTGAGGTAATTGGAAAAATTAAATTGTTAAAAGTGGAAGGGTATACAAACCGAGAAATTGGAAAAAGAATTCATAGGAGTGCTAAAGTAATTACTAATTTCTGTAATAACCCTGGAAGTTATGGAAAAAATTGTAAAGAGAGAATAAGAGATCAATTTCACGTAAAACTTCGAATGTATCAGCTTCCCTTAAGAAGGTCAAACAGGAAGTTGGAACAAAAGCGTCAGTTTCAACTATTAGACGTGTCATACAAAGTTTTCCATACATAAAACCCAAGAAAATGCAAAGAAAACCTGGGTTAATGAGAAGGCATATTGAATCCCGACTCGAATTTGCTGGAACGCATGTAAGTTGGACTCAACAATGTCACAATATAATTTTCTCACAAGAGAAAAAATTCAATCTGGATGGACCAGACGGATTTTCCCACTGATATCATGATTTTCGGAAAGACAATCGAACTCTTTCTCGACGTCATTCATTTGTTATTTGGTGTATTCGAGGCAATTCAAGTGAACAGCACTGTATAATTTATTAAACGAATGACGTCTAATAAGATGAAGCCGAAACAGATCTCGTCGAAAGTTGAATTCCGTCGAGTGGACGTTGCACAGTTACGAGGGGAAGCAACTCGCGATGTTGACAGCTACGCTGTGAACTAGTCGTGGCGGCAAAAGCCACTGTATCCGGTAATGCCCGGTTATCGTTTGAAAAACACTGCAGGGGCCACCGTGGTCAACCGTTTGCCGATAAACCCCGGTCAGAACGCAAGCTGCGATGTCAGCCGCGAAGATCTGCCGGGTCCGGTTCTAACCGGACTGCCGATAACTCGACCCCATTAAAGCAGTTCCCCGCAATTTTATCGCGATTCATCTCCTTTCCCGGATTGCCAACTCGCTGGTTCGCTCGTGTCGCGTCGAACAAGTGGAAGTTTCGATGTCGGGGGGTCAGCAAGTTGTTTTGATGTCAGTACGCTGTCCCGACAGCTACCAACGACCGTGTTTGCTGCCAGAACGATATCTGCACGCGAACCATCCTTTCACTTCATTATTCAAAGCAACGATGACTGTTTCGGGAACTGCTATCGTCGCGACGAGATGCGGCCAGATTTATGGAATTGCGGTAGAGGATCGCATTTACATAGCTATTAGGTCGTCGCATGTGAAACAACAGATCTCGGGATACAGTTTTACGAGCTGTTTTAACTCTCGGACAACGGACGATTCTTATAGATATATAATTGGCAATTCTTAGGACCGTTCACAGTTGTAAATAATAATTTTTTAAAATTTACTTTTGATGATATCTCGTGTAGACACATTAGTCTTTCCGATATACTCGATGAAACAGCTATTCAGTTAGTTTAATTGCCACAAATTAAGTACTTAAGGGAATAGACTCGATGAATTGTGTGGTACACCACACACCGCTAGACGCATGTACGTACACAAGAGTCGCAAGGGTCCGGGATAAGTAAAATAGCGTCTCGGTAATGCATATTGGGGACCTCTCCATAGTCGCAATCGCTTGATAAAAGATGCATCTAGCGCGATTACTATCCCAGAAAGCCTAATTTTGCGTTTTTCAGGCGATATTCGCATTATTCGACAGAATTTAGCGGAGCCGCGAGAAGAAATGCTAACGCGACACTGCTGCATTTAGATTTGTTCCAGCATTTCTTCTCGCGGCTCCGCTAAATTCTGTCGAATAATGCAAATATCTCCTGAAAAACGGAAAATTAGGCTTTCTGGGATAGTAAACGCGCTAGATGCATCTTTTATCTAGCGATTGCGACTATGGAGAGGTCCCCAATATGCATTACCGAGACGCTATTTTCCATATCCCAGACCCTTGCAATTCTCGTGTACGTACATGCGTTTAGCGGCGCGTGGTGTACCACACAACTCATCGAGTCTACTCCCTTAGATTCCGGCACAGTATCCGGAGGCTTAATCGAGAAACACTATCATCGGGACAAGTTTCGTTTTTTAGCTATAAAATTGCATAGGATAAGAATTACGCAGAAAAATGTATATCGTTGGACAGCTATAATTGCCAGCTACATTTTCGCTGCAGAAAGTACGATGATAACGTTAACGGATAAGAAGTTATAGCCATCTTCCTGCAGACAATGTTTTCTGACAAAATGTTTTCTGGCAAAACAATTTTTTGGTATAAGTTGGGACACACCAAAAACTCGATAAAGTAAGTGTTGAAATGAAGTCAAAACGACTTATATTCAATGTTTATCGAGTATTTATTTCTTAGATCATGATTTAACATAAAAAACATTGTTTACTCAATATTAACTGGCTTAATCGTCTGGTTCACTTTCACAATGTTTGCATGTGAAATGACTTGCGGGCATATTAGCGCCTTCGAGTGCGCAGCTCTCTTGCAGGTGTTGCATTCGATGGAATTCGAGCGACTCAACATCTTTGGCATGTTCTTCGTACAGACAATACAGAAATCTATATCTTCTGAAGTAGACGAATCCGAAGAATCAAATGAAAATGACAATTCCCATTTTGCTGCTAACTTGACCGCCTCGAATAACTTCTAAATTATGCATTGTACAAACTAGTTTGTACAAAACGATTTTGTACAAATGGTACACGTTGACTTGAAATCGAACCTTATTGTTTTGTATGCACCAATCGATGCAGCTTTGTATGCAGCAATCAATGCAGTTTTGTATCCTGTATAAACAAAAGTATTAACCCATGTCGAAAACTGTTTAGTAGACTGCGGATCTTTATGCGAAATAAAAACCAAGTTGCAAGAAATAGAAACCAAATAGAAACCAAATAGAAACCAAATAGAAACCAAATAGAAACCAAATAGAACCCAAATAGAAACTAAATAGAATCTTATTTCTTCCCTTAATAATTTTAATAGATGAAAAACAATATATTGACAACTTAAAATTTTTTAAATTTTACTGGAATTTATTTACTCAATTTTTCTGTACATGAATAAAGATCTGCAGTCTACTGATTAGGACCAATACGGATAGAGTTTCCTTTTGAGCGGTGGGGCGTCGTTAGTTTAGCAGATATGCCCCCCGTCATACCATGTAATATCTGTACAAATAATTTGCTTGTACAACGAATAATTTGTAATTGTAATTATGACAAAATAAAAAGTTATAATTATGACACAAAACAATAGCTGAAATATACAACATTGAAGACACCAAAAGAATTTAAGAACACACCGTTACAGTACTTTAGACTCATTCAAATTTTTAAGATGATTAATTTTTATGCAATTTCTACTTCTTACGATTGACTAAGAAGTTCCGCAGTCTACTTGTTAGATACAACAGTATGAAGTTCCTTTAATTTGCAATGTAATATATGTATGTTACGCAAAATATACGTACATCCGTGCAATAGATAATAATTACATACAACTAATGCTACGTCAATCAGTGCGACTACACTGGTTCCAAGAAGTGGTGGAGATAACGACGGTGCAATATCAGTTCGGATAATCCAGGTTCGCATAATTGACGTTCTACTGTATTCGATTTATCATCACGTCAACCGGTATTTTTTCATAAAAAATCTTGAACTGATTCCTTGAATAATTGTTCTTCTACTTACAGCTAATCTAGTCTCTACGATGACTACATCGCAGATTTTATACGCTTCTGATTAGATTGCGGATTATATCCATTTATGGCAAAAATGAATAGATGAAATGTAAAACTGTGGAGACATTAGAGAAATTTAAGAATGTTGTTACATAAAATGTGAAAATACATTTGTATGTGACTTTCGTTTCTCACAATCAACGTAGACAAATTTTCCATCGCAGTTGACTTTGAATGATCTCGGGTGATCTTGAGTTGTAGATCACAGTTGTAAAAAACGAAATTGACCTTCACGTGTCTAATGGCATAATTGCCATCCTCGAAACCACGCAAATTTCGTCTGACATTTCGGTAGTCTGTTCTAGGTGGACAGACGAATTTGCAGTTGGATAATTGCAGATGGATACAATTACGTAGTTATATGACCGGTTTCAAATATTTGTTAGTTATGCGTCAGGTTCTTAACACTTTACCTACCGGAAGCCTATTACAGTAAATCCTCTATAAACGCAACAGTCTCCGGGGGATTTGGTTGCATTTATCGCAGACGGGTACCTATTTTTTGAGCTTCAAAGGCCGAGCCGAACGTAGAAAAGGACAGCGCGTGTAAAGAGAGCCGCGTCTCTTTCTTTCCAATACGCTGTCTTTCCTTCCATCCGAAACGTCATATTTTAACCCTTTGCACTCGAATGGCGACTCTGAGGCGCCAGTCAAAATTGCCATATCATTATTTATAACAGTTTTTAAATGATTAAATTCTTCTCTATTCTAGAAATTGTTGGAAATTCAAATGTCGCATGAGAAAACAGGTTCAATTTCATGTGAATAGTGCAAGGAAGATTATATACAATAAAACTCTTCTAGGTTGAAACATATGTCTTGATTTCGAAATTAAAATTGCTTCGAGTCCAAAGGGTTAATCAGAAAAAATCCACAAATGTATTGGTGAAAGTTTCATAAAAGAATAAGTAATAATACAAAATTTTTATATTGGTATTACATTGTGATATGACGCACGGGCCTTTGAACTGTGCCGACGACTGCGACTCTCCGCGTCGCATTAGTAGTGGTTCACACCGATATCAGATTACTACAGTGCAGGGGATATTTTTGTTGCGTTTATCGTGTACGGCCTTTGTTGCGTTTATACAGGATTTACTGTAATAGGATTTTCAATAATTGTGCTGTACCAAAAGAAAGCATAGAAATTTTTTTTTACATTGCAATCTTAAATGAAACTATTAGATGACGTTATTAAGGATGACTTGTTAGTTCACAATGAAAATTGCTGTTGCTATTGAAGGTTCCATTAAGAAGTGTTTAGCTCTGTACCATAGTTTTTTTCAAAATTATGCAATAATCACCGGTCGGCAATGTGTTAACAATCTGCGAGAAGCAATTTTTCACGAAACTCTAGCGCGCGTCACGTGCCTAACGATCGCACTCTCATGCACGCGAGTATCTGGTTCAAGGCAGTACAGTGTGCTCTTTGCATAGAAAACTACGTGATCCCGATGACAGTCTGGATTTTTTCTAGATAACTATTAATGTCGAAACCGTTCGGAATGAAAATCAGAGTTCGAACGGAACGGTTAATTTCTTTTTTTTGCAGAAGAACAGTTGGTTCTTGCTCGACATACGTGACACGCGAGTGATGGACACACTGCAATTCTTGTAATGAGACCATTCGAAGGAACATTCTCATAGTTATAAAATTGACAATGTTCAGGAGCATTTTATTAATTTTTTAAAACATGCTTTTTCACAGTACTTCTTGTAGAGAATCCTAGTAATTCCGTTAGCATTTCATGAATTCGTTAGAAAATAATTATATTCGTGCTGTATTTTGCATTACTTTTCGATTCAACTTTTGTCCTTTCTTCTTATTTTATCTACAATCGTATTCTGCCTACTTACGTGCTTCGAATAGGTACCTAACAAGGTTTTTCATTCACAGCACAGTGTTACGGATATTTCTAGTGATTTTTAAAAAGTAATGAGCTCCTCCTTCACTTTAATGTACGTAACGTTGAGTGCATAATCTTTTTATTGAAGGAGCAAGAGAATTTTCTTTTTACACTCTTATTGCACCGAAGTAGATATCGAACTAATAATAAAACTGTCCCCTATGCAATTTACAGCAATACAAAGAATGTAGAATCGCGTGAACAACTGTCCTTTGGTGATCGAGATAGAAGAAAAAATTTTCTAATTTTATCCTTCTACGAAGAATATTTTTTCAAATCTTGAGTTATAAAAATATGAGAATTATAGACAATTTTGTTTGCTTCCCCAACGAGAATACATTCTCATTGAATTGTACAAATTTATTCAGGGCAAAATATTTATTTCTACGTACAGTAAAGTCGGGTTTACTGTCCTGAGTCGACACCGGATTCTAAGTCCAGTGCCTACTCATTCAGTATATCGGTGTAAACACCACACATTGACTCGAATGAATCGAAATGTTCAACTTTCTTAATTTTCATTATTTTTTTATCAAATTCCACTATCGTATTTCTGGCATTTTTCTGATTAAAATAAGACCAAACACGATATAATTCCAATTGTATTTAGTGGTTAAATCGACGATTCAAGTTTCGGTCGCAAGGAAGGACAGCGTATGGGA
>CM052190.1:11383078-11408300 GCA_028455805.1 Lasioglossum figueresi | reverse complement strand
TCAAAGGGGAAGCCGAACATAGAGAAGGACAGAATGAAATTCAAAGGGGAAGCCGAACATAGAGAAGGACAGAATGAGTGTCTCTTTCTTTCCAATACGCTGTCCTTCCTTGCGACCGAAACTTGAATCGTAGATTTAATCACTAAATACAATTGGAATTATATCGTGTTTGGTCTTATATTAATCAGAAAAATGCCAGAAATACGATAGTGAAATTTCATAAAAAAAATAATGAAAATTAAGAAAGTTGAACATTTCGATTCATTCGAGTCAATGTGTGGTGTTCACACCGGTATACCCGAGCCGAGATCAATCATCGCCGCCAGTGGAGTGAGTAGGCACTGAACATAGAACCTGGTGTAAACAGAGGACAGTAATATCGACTTTACTGTATGGGGTAAACCTTATCCTTGTGGAACCAGAAATTTTTGTGACTTTAGTCGCACCATTTTAACCCGGCGTTGGTACGGTGGGAAAATGTATCGAAAGTGTTAAGGTGGGGTCTCACCGACCCGCCGAAATAATATACAGTATTTTATCGATAATTGTCCCCAACACGGGTCTGCTCAGGGACAATTATCAGCCAGGGATACTATTCTTTGACTTTTGCCGAACGTTGAAAAGAACAGCGGAGCTCGAGAGGCTTCGGTCTCCGAGAAGTGTAAACATAACTAATCCGATAACAAAACTGGTTAATTTTTCATTATTTATTGATAGGACTTTGACCAACATATTTGTGGCATTTTTCTAATGAAAATGATATCAAATACGATATAATTTCGATGTTATTTACTTGTGTAATGAACGAAGAATGTTTTCGGCGCGAAGAACTTCCCATACGCTGTTCCTCCTTGCGTCGAAAACTTTAGTCGTCCATTACGCAAGTAAATATCATCGGAATTATATCATATTTGGTATGATTTTAATTAGAAAAATGCCACAAATATGTTGATCAAACTCCCATAAAAAAATAACGAAAAATAAAGAAGTTTGAAATTCGATTCAGTGTTGTCTCACCGATATACCCGAGCCGTATGATGTCATACTTCTCGACGACCGAGGCCTCTCGAGTTTCACGGCCCCTCAAGGGGGTACACCTCGCAGGAGTGGGGATAGCTCCGGGACATTTAGCGGCCAGACGTTTGGGACATTTAAGGATAAAACACTGTACTCGATAGACGCAATTTTCTTAACTTGAAAATTATACCTATTTTTTACAAATCTCGCATAAATGGTCTTTAGATGTCTATCAGCCCACTTTTCAGTCTTGGAATTGAGTATTCAATTAATTCGTTACTAGAGAGACAATTAGGTGAGATACATTCGATGAAAAATATACTGTCTTTAAACTAATTCGATACATTTCTGTATTCTTAAGCATGTGTATCGAAGACGAACAACAAAGTCTTCTTTATCTCGAGCCACGTGTGTCCCTGTGCGCGTCTACATTCCTGCATTTGCTCCCTGACATTTATGGATAAAATACTGTATCCGTTATGTTCACCGATTGTCTAGCGTTCCGTATTTCTTTTATATTACGTTGCCAGTGGAAAATTGTCCACTGTCCAGCGTATTCGCGAGCAAGGGTTCGGAATGGTTAATGAACCGAAATCGACACATACTTTGATGACGCCTACGGCGACGGTCTGACGCATGTCGCGTACAGCGAAGCGACCTAATGGCGGGAACTCCTGGAACGCTTCCACGCACATCGGTTTGGTAGGCTGTAGCATCACGATCGCCGCATCGCCGGTCTTGATGCTCTTCGGATTGTCTTCGGTGGTCTTGCCGGTACGACGGTCGCACTTCTCCTTGATCTCCGCGAATTTGCAGGCGATATGAGCGGTATGGCAGTCGAGCACAGGCGTATACCCGTTGCTGATCTGTCCCGGATGGTTCAAGACGATCACCTGCGCGGTGAAGTCGGACGCCCCTCGAGGAGGCTGGTTCTTCGAGTCCCCTGCCACGTAGCCGCGTCTCAGCTCCTTCACCGAGATGTTCTTCACGTTGAAACCGACGTTGTCGCCGGGTAACGCCTCCGTCAGAGCCTCGTGGTGCATCTCCACGGACTTCACTTCGGTGGTGAGAGCGGTCGGAGCGAAGGTCACCAACATACCTGTGCGGAAAACGTAATCAAAATTTAGTACAGTAATTTTAATTTAGTCCAGTGCCTACCCACTTCACTGACACAAGCGTTTAGTACTATAAATAACGTGAATGCGTAAAGTCAACTAATTTCTATGCACAAAGAGGAAAACGCAAAAAGTTTTAGATATAGTTACGTATTTTTATTCGCATGTAAAAGAACATCGTTCTTGTACATTTTCAGGCAACAGTTTCTTAACAGTTGTAACTATATCTAAAACTTTTTGTGTTTCCCTCTTTGTGTATAGAAATTAGTTTCCCTTACGCATTTACATTATTTATAGTACTAAACGCTTGACAGAGTACCGTACAAACAATTAATTGAATTTAACTTTATATTAAAAATAGATTATAATTTAGATTTTGTATACACGATGAGCCGCTTGCGTTGGTCGAACTACTTGAAGGTGTCAAACTGCCCGAAATTGGTCTGGGTCCGAAATCGCAATCGTATCGAACTACCCGAGCGTTCGTTTGTTACGGACGTCCGACCGAGACCGCCCGACTCCGACGGACCCGACCCGAACACTCGGACGTGCGATAAATAAGACAGTCTGCACACTACTAGACCCCAACCGGGCCAGCACTGGGCCAGAACATACCTGGCTTAAGAATACCAGTCTCGACGCGACCGACGGGTACAGTTCCGATACCACCAATCTTGTAAACATCCTGTAGCGGTAGACGAAGGGCCTTATCGGTGGGTCTGGACGGCGGTAGTATGGCGTCGAGGGCCTCTATGAGCGTCTTTCCGTCAGCATTGCCATCTTTGCGTTCCACTTTCCATCCCTTGTACCAGGGTGTCTTTGGTGACGGTTCCAGCATGTTGTCGCCGTGCCAACCGGAGATCGGTACGAACGCGACGGACGCGGTGTTGTAACCGATCTTCTTAATGTAAGAGGATACCTCCTTCTTGATCTCCTCGAAACGGCTTTCGGAATAAGGTGGCTCGGTCATGTCCATTTTGTTCACGCCGACGACCAGCTGCTTCACGCCCAAGGTGAATGCTAGCAGCGCGTGTTCTCGAGTCTGACCGTTCTTCGAGATCCCAGATTCGAATTCACCGATACCAGCTGCGACGATCAACACCGCGCAATCTGCCTGACTCGTCCCGGTGATCATGTTCTTGATGAAATCGCGGTGACCGGGTGCGTCGATGATCGTCACGTAGTACTTGGCCGTCTCGAACTTCCACAACGCGATGTCGATCGTGATACCACGCTCGCGCTCCGCCTTCAGCTTGTCCAACACCCAAGCGTATTTGAACGAGCCCTTGCCCATCTCCTGCGCCTCCTTCTCGAACTTCTCGATCGTACGCTTGTCGATGCCGCCGCATTTGTAGATCAGGTGACCGGTCGTGGTCGACTTGCCCGAGTCTACGTGGCCGATCACCACGATGTTTATATGAATCTTCTCTTTACCCATGTTGTGGGCACTCTAGTCACCTGGAAGAACAAGCGGAACGCTGAGATATTTATTTCCATTTTCAGCCCTGTGCGGGGGTGGCTAAAATGACTTTTTTTTTTAACCGGGACGGTTAATAAGACGCCCCTCTAATAACTTTGCCCGATCCAAAGTCGAGACACGCGGTCCCGTTTTCCACATTCCTCGCATGTCTCGAAGAACGGGTGAAAACACACCTGTTCTTTGCAATTAGGGGTGGCTAAAATGACTGAACCGTGGTTAAAGGGCGCGCGAGTATTTTCAGAGTTAACGGTCAGTGAAAAAATGATGGCCCGACGTTTTCGTTTTGCGGTACACGAATTTCAGTGTTCTCAACCAAAATGGTGTATTCAGTATTTCGGTATCAGTAAATTTCATACCAAACAAATAGCAAGCGAAGTAAAAATGTTCTACCTGAATTGCAACAAATTGAAACGGGAGTTCGTTTTCTTTGTTAATGTCGTGTGAAGTGTAATCTTCTGTTTAATAGATTGGGAAGAATATAATAATTAGACTCCGGATGTTTATTCAAAATAAAAAGTTTGTGATGCAATTGCAAGATGCAGGAGCTAAATGTAAATTGATATTCTTCATTAATAATTTTAATGCGATGAAGATAATATATTGATACTCTCAAAATCTTTTAATATTTTCACTGTTTTAAATTGCACTTGCTCATTTTTTGTTATAAATGCATAAAATCCGGAGTCTAATAACAATATTTTAAAATTCTTTTAATGTTTTTACCGTTTTCAGTTACACTTTCTCATTTTTTTCGTAAATGTATAAAACCCACTGTGTATATACCATGCAAATATAGACAAAAATGAACGATGATCTGCAGAAGTAGGGGCTTCAGTCTTTACAATGAGTCTAGATCGATTGTTGCATTATTTTTTTAACGAAATGATCAAAATTAAACATTTTTTTCAAGAAATGTAGGTGTAGTGTTTGAACACTTTCTGATTCCACTGTACAACGAACGATGTGTACATGGCATATATATACATGTACGAACATAATGTACAATCATCTATAACAAGCGGCACGGTAATAAAAATCGAGGAGCGTTGCCTAATCAAAATGACAATGATCTCAAAAGACCAGTGGCCGATAAATTACGACACACATCTAATTTTCTCAACCTGATTTATATTAAGTAATCTTATCTAAGCCAAATGGAGTAACCACATGTCCAATTTTGTCCACTTTTCCTTAACAATTGGATTTAAAAATTGAAAGAACTTTTACTATCCGGTCTGCAAACTTTTATGCAAAACAAAATCTGCATTTACTGCAAGATAAAAAAGATAGATATTTTGATTTCTTTTTTAAATTATTTGAATGAGCAATGAAAATAATAAAAATAATACAAAATACTATTTTTAAATTCATTTACTACTGCTTTTCATTTAATGTACTTATTTTTGTATTTTTCTTTTCTTCAGACATATTTATAGGATCGTTGTACACAAATTTAATATTGCGCTAAAGCATCGAATGAGATATTGTTTCTTTTTCAATTTATTTTAGGAGAAAGCTGTTTAGCTTCTAAGATATAACAGTAATTTAATTGGAATACTATTTTGTTTATTATTATTCAAGTTAACGATACGAATACAGGATATTACGTAAAGTGTTACATTGTTACACGTTAGGAATTTTGATCGATAATATCTCAGAAGCGAAAGTATTGAAATAATTAAACTTGAATTAACTTGACAATCCTATTCTTTATTGTCCTTCAGTGACGTGTAATTTTCTTTCCAATTTAATTAATAATTTTTCATGTTCTTGTACCATATCATCTGTATTGATACAAATTTCATTGCATAAACAGTGGCTCCAGCAAAATTTGTATTACATAAATTTTATTAGTCTTATACTTATTAGTCCTTGTAAGTAGACTGCAGATCTTTATGCAAAATAAAAATGTTTTGCATTGATTATGGGAAGCAGGAATAACGTAAAAATTCATTTTATCCCTTAACGACGATTAAAAAGCAACATTACAACATTCTTGAATTTTTTAAATCTTTTACTGTCTTATATTCTACGCAATCAATTTCTTCATAAATGCATAAAGATCCGCAGTCTACTTACAAGAATTCGTAACTGAAAAGTCGTTAAGAGATTGAATAAATGCAAGAGATTATTCATTGTACATTAACGATATTTTTAATGCATATTAAAATTGTGATTTTTATTAAAATAATCATGAATAAATTCATTTAGTCGGTTCCTTTAATGTTAATTTTTATTCGCCGTTTATGGTCCATAATAGGATCAGAAAGTATCGAAGAGAGACGAGCTAAACGCAGCAGGCAAATATCGACCGAATTAATTCGTAACGCGCAATATCTGTGCAGTGCCCTCTCGATTCTCGCATAATTGACCGTTCACGTCACAGGATTGATCGAGTAGAATTCGATATCACAGAATTTTGGCTATTTGTTGTCGGTTCTATCTGGCGCGGATACATTGAAAGATTAATACTCGCGTCGAGATATTGCAATCGATCGATCGTCACGGCTGACTATCCGTGGACTTATACTACTAGCTTGCTGAAAATTCAACTCTCTCCGACTATAAAAATGTTTTTATATGAAATTTTTAAAAAAACATCCTCACGACTTGTTTCGAAATGTTTGTATGCGAAATTTTCTGATAAACCTCATCATAACTTGTTTCTTATTTTGTCTTTTACGATTACTAACATTATAAAAATGTTTTCTGGAGAAATTTTGAAATGAATATCCTCACGATTTGATTCTGATTTTGTCTTGTAAAATTATCAAGACTATAAACATGTTTTTCTATAACATTTTTAAACAAACATCCTCACTTGTTTCGAAATGTTTGTATGCAAAATTTTCTGATAAACCTCGTCACAACTTATTTCTTATTTTGTCTATTACAATTACTAACATTATAAAAATGTTTTCTGGAGAAATTTTTAAATAAATATCCTCACGACTCGTTTCTGATTTTGTCTTGTAAAATTATCGAGACTATAAAAATGTTTTTCTACGAAATTTTTAAACAAACATCGTCACGACGTGTTTCGAAATGTTTGTATGCGAAATTTTCTGATAAACCTCGTCGTAACTTGTTTCTTATTTTGTCTTTTACAATTTCTAACATTATAAACATGTTTTCTGGAGAAATTTTGAAATGAATATCCTCACGACTTGTTTCTGATTTTGTATTGCAAAATTATCAAGACTATAAACATGTTTTTCTATAACATTTTTAAACAAACACCTTCACGACTTGTTTCGAAATGTTTGTATGCGAAATTTTCTGATAAACCTCGTCATAACTTGTTTCTTATTTTGTCTTTTACGATTACTAACATTATAAAAATGTTTTCTGGAGAAATTTTGAAATGAATATCCTCACGACTTGTTTCTGATTTTGTATTGCAAAATTATCAAGACTATAAACATGTTTTTCTATAACATTTTTAAACAAACGCCCTCACGACTTGTTTCGAAATGTTTGTATGCAAAATTTTCTGATAAACCTCGTCGTAACTTGTTTCTTATTTTGTCTTTTACAATTACTGACATTATAAAAACGTTTTCTGGAAAATTTTTTAAATAAATATCCTCACGACTTGTTTCTGATTTTGACTTGTAAAATTATCAAGACCATAAAAATGTTTTTCTACGAAATTTTTAAACAAACATCCTCTCGACTTGCTTTAAAATGTTTGTATGCAAAATTTTCTGATAAACCTCGTCACAACATGTTTCTCATTTTATCTTTTACAATGACCAAAATCATAAAAATGTTTTTATGAGAAATTCTAATAGAATCCCATGGGAAAATCAAATAAACCTCGACCCGACTCGTTTATGATTTTGTATTTTAAATTATAAATATTCCAAAATTGATTCGATGAAAATCTCTCATGTAATCCTTTTCACAAGAGTATACACACCACCGAGATTCACATAAAATCTGAATAAGTACAGCACAAGAGCGGTGTAAAGTGGTCGATACTTCGAGCGTTAATTAGAACTGTTACCGAGCATAAAACATTCACGGCTGGCTATAGCCTGTCGCCTTAGCGTTCACCATCGCGCGATTATATCCACCTGTAGCAAGAAGAAAAAAAACTGGTATCGTAATTCTACGAGTTTGCTTTGTGCCGATGGCGGGATTCTCGGTTCCGGTTCCTGATTCGAGTGCACGTAACCGAGCAATCTATCGTCGTAACGAGCCGCTTAGGAACGTCCGGACTCCTCCGGGTTATCGATCCCGGCTGCATTTTTCCGGCGGGGTAAATATTGGATTACCGTTGCCGGTCGCGATTATTACCGTGAATCCGATTACGAGACGATTTCTCGGGGATTAGGTTGAACGAACTGGCGTCGTTGCCGCTGCGATGCGAAAGGTCCGTGTGCCTGGACGCGCGGCCGGGTTCGCTACACGCGAAATCGACGCCTCTGTATTGAATCGGCGAGGACGATTAATATTTACGTGTCACCGAAGAGACTGGCTAGCGAACCGCGAAAGGTATTGATTCGGAACGGACGACACGCGGGCCACGTCGAAAAATACGGGGTGTGCGCGCGGTTGTTCGCTCGATCGCCTAAAAAGAAAGACGGACCTAACGCGGAGAGCAAAAGAGAGAATGAGAGAGAGAATGAAAGAGAGAATGAGAGAGAGAGAAAGAGAGAGAAAGAGAGAGAAAGAGAGAGTGTCGGGTCTCGGCTTCAGCCTCCCATGGAGTATGCCCTCGCGACCCAATACGCTCAGCGATCGATATTATTCCTCTGTACCGAAAATCGTGCACCCGGGCAACGTCGCCGTGCAACGTCCACGGGCTCTGTCAGAGCGGCAAAGTGCATTTCACGTTAGATAGAGCGCAACGATTCGCATCCACCGGCCTTTTCTAATAATAGGCACAGCGACCAGAGCAGCCATTTCGCGGACCAGCAATTTCAAGCTCGCGATTCCGGCATCGGGCTCGCACGAGCCGTTCGAACGCGATCGGTTTCGGCGTGTATCCTAACGATCTTATCGACTTACTTCCTCCGATTTCGAACGGCTGGTTTTCACATCCGCCACGTAATTCTTCGGTAACGTCACGCAATCGCCGAACGGGTAGGAGGTTATACGGAGACCCGGCGAAGACTGACCCGACGACACCGGTCCCGGGGCGGTTCGTTGGCCACTTACCTGGGGATCGATCGCGAGAGCTGGCTCGCCCCGTGAATTTTCCGAGAATCGCGGGGGAGAACTTGCGGAAAAAACGGTGCCGAGGAGTAGATCCAACTGCGTCGCAACGATCGCACGCCCTCCGGATCGCGTAATGGCCGCGGCAATGAACTGGCGGCGCACACTCGGTTTGGTTTGGTTTGGTTTGGTCCCGTTTGGCCTAACCGGCGCGCTACCACCCCGTCCCGGGTTTACGGGTTAGTTCCTCAGGTGGAATTTGGTCGAGCGGCAAAACTCAGCTCCGGGAACCGGCGGAATCGATACGCACGGATTCCGTCGCCGTTCTAATCGAATATCTCGTACGTTCACACCAGGGGGCACACGAATTCGCGCACACCGCACCGGGTCGAATCAATATGTCCGTCAGCCGCCGCCGGCTCTGCTCGGTTTCCCCGTTATGCGCGTCTCGCGGGACAAGGATGGTGCTATTCGACGCGGCGACGATTCTTTGTTTTTCGCGATTGATTTCAGACCGCTCGTGATTCCCGTTGTTTCGAGAGGTGGAGGGGGGACAGTGCAGACCAGGTTTACTCACCGGAGTCAACGGGATGGCGACGCTGGAAAATCCGCGTGTAATCGCACGTATTTTCGCGGCCGTTTGATGGCCACTAGGACGAGACACAGCCGATGGGAGCGTAGAGGGATGCGAGAGGGTGCGAGAGGAGGCCGAGAGAAGAGCGAGAGGAGCGAGCAGGGGTGAAGTCGCAGTGTCATCTGCTGGCCGTTGCATTCGGGACGAGGGGGCTAAGGGCGCATGTGCCATCGTCATGGAGGACGACGGTCCGCTGCCATGATTGGACCACTCGATCCGTCGTCGACGGTCTGCCTCCTATTTCCCGACACGCGACGCCGCGTCGCGACGCGCCGGCTGCATCGCCGATCGACAAGATGCGCCGCGGACGGCGTTATCGGGACTCTTGCATCGCTCGCGCTTGTTGCACGCGCTTCCCCGGTACCACATTCGCCGCCAGAGTTCGCGGTCTCGAACAAAACTTCAACGGGCGAACGATCTTTTTTCCATTCACCCTGGCGAGCATCGATTTTTCGACGTTCGAGCTAATTTTGTTGTTTCAAATCGCGCTGCCTTGCACCGCAAATAACTCGCGACGCGATCGGGAACATGGACGCGCCCGCATGGCTTTTCCGGTGGGAAATTCGAAATGAATTCGAAATGAATTCGAAATGAATTCGAAATGAATTCGAAATGAATTCTTGTGCGTTAACCCCTTGTCTTGCAATTTCGTGTCGGACTCGTGATAAAGATTCGGAACAGAGTCTAATCAATATATATGTACGTTGTTAATTTCCTTTAAACCGAGATGAATTTCTATTTTGATTTTGTGTTCATGTGTAGCTACTGGAGAACATGTGGTAACACAATAGATATTGAAGTAAGGGTACCGAGGTGCCTAGAGGAGAAAGGAGAAGGTGACAGTCAGAGCCTGTTGGCTAGAGTAAGATGTGGAAATTTGTAAGAAGGGAATAAATATTGGAGAAAGTAGAAAGAGAGAATGTGCATGATATGCGAGAGACATCTGGGGAAGCTAAAGCATCTGGCAAAGGACTGTGAAGGTGTAGAGCAGAGGTTAATAATATATTTTCTAAAATATATTTATTTCTACGCGGGATGTTTTTGTTTGCTTTTTCGATCATTGATTTTGCTGTTCCGCAAATTTTTCATACAAACAAAAGTGTTCCCTGACTTCAAAGAGGTTAAGAACCACTGGTGTAGAGAGAATAAATATAAGTATAGAAAAGATAGTACAAGATAAAAGAGTGGGAGAAATAGTAGACTGGCTCAGAAGTATCGACAGAAAAAGGAAAGAAATAATCAAAAGGAGAGAGGGAGAGGCAATATTAGATGTAAGACATTAGGATAGATTAACAGCGATTATAGACAATAATCGATTATCAATAGGATATGAATGGATGGTAGAATGGATGGTGGGATGGGTGACATAGAGAAAAAAACTGTGAACTGAATAAATATAAGTATAGAAAAGATAGTACAAGATAAAAGAGTGGGAGAAATAGTAGACTGGCTCAGGAATATCGTGTGAAAAAAGAAAGAAATAATCAAAAGGAGAGAGGGAGAGGCAATATTAGATGTAAGACATTAGGATAGATTAACAGCGATTATAGACAATAAGGCATAGGGTATGGGATGGGATATGAATGGATGGTAGAATGGATGGAGGGATGGGTGACATAGAGAAAAAAACTGTGAACTGAATAAATATAAGTATAGAAAAGATAGAACAAGATAAAAGAGTGGGAGAAATAGATATTGTGAAAGACTGGCTCAGGAGTATCGAGAGAAAAAGGAAAGAAATAATCGAAAGGAGAGAGGGAGAGGCAATATTAGATGTAAGACATTAGGGAAGATTAACAGCGATTATAGACAATAAGGCATAGGGTATGGTATGGGATATGAATGGATGGGTGGTGGAATGGAAGAATAGATGGATGGTAGAATGGAAGAATGGATGGGTGGTAGAATGGAAGAATGGATGGGTGGTAGAATGGAAGAATGGATGGATGGAGGGATGGGTGACACAGAGAAAAAACTGTACACCAAGTCCAATTTCTTGGCCGCAAGGTCGAAATAAAATAAATACTACTACTACGTAATCTATTCCTTGACCGTAAGGTTGAAATTAACATTAACCGTACCGGGTACAAAATGTGTCGGATATACAGTGCTGTTCACTTGATTACCCTCGGGTGAAAATATATATAAGTTTATATCAAAGAAAGGAATTGTGGGCAAAATTCTTGCTTATCAGTTACATTCGTTTATAATATCAATTTGTTAGCGATATATGTTTACATCGATATGTACTCTTGCAAGAAACTTTGTGTTTGTAAAAATAAGATGCTTCCACACGAATAGCCCCATATTGTTTAGTCACGGTTAGTTGTCGCTTTGCGATAGATCAGACAAGACATATCCGCGACAAGTCTACATTTCACATCTATATTCAGTATTATATCCATTATTTTTTGTATAATTATTATCATTGCGCTAATATGGGTTGCCGAAAGTCATTGACTGTTGAGGAAACTGGAGAAATTAAAGTTTTAAAAGAAGAAAGGTATTCAAACCGAGAAATTGGAAGAAGAATTAATAGGAGTGCTAAAGTAATTAATAATTTCTGTAATAACTCTGGAAATTATGGAAAAAATTATAAAAGGAGAACAAAACGAGCTACAACGGAGAGGGAAAGGAGATCAATTTTACGTAAAATTTCGAAGGCAACAGTTTCCCTTAAGAAGGTCAAACAGGAAGTTGAAACGAAAGCATCAGTTTCAACTATTAGACGTGTCATACAAAGTGTTCCATTCATAAAACCTAACAAAATGCAAGGAAAACCTGCGTGAATGAGAAGGCATATTGAAGCCCGACTCCAATTTGCTAGAACGCATACGAGTTGGACTCAACAATGGCACAATATAATTTTCTCACGTGAGAAAAAATTAAATCTGGATGGACCAGACGGATTTTCCTACTACTATCATGATTTACGGAAAGAGAATCGAATTCTTTCACAACGTCGTTCATTTGTTATTTCGATTATTCGAGGCTATTCAAGTGAACAGCACTGTACATTATTGTTTTATAAAAAGTACAAGATTAAACTGATTTTTCACAATCTTTACAGCAATACGTGCTTGAATAAAGGAATTCATTGAATAATTTCTAACGGAATAAAATGGATAAAATGTAAAATGTAAAACCGGTTGTTTGACCAGTCGTTGTACGGTTCGTGTTAATCTTTAGTTACTCGCATGGGGTCATGGTAATTTCGATGTCTTCATAAATGCGTAATACCTGTCAAACTTCCTGTCAAAAAATTTTAATAGAGACCTAACTAATATGAATAAATAATTAATTACAACTAAAATAGCTGTTTTATTTGCGTTGAAACATTATTGTATTGGGATCCTACAAGACTCCGTGCGAGCAATTTTGCACAAATCGAGGTGCGAGTAACCAAAGGTTAAATAAATATGCAGGCTTATCAAAAAATAGGAATATAGATCTTTTACAACTTACTACAGCCATATTTTTTCATCTTTCTTCCCAGATTTTTTTAAGTGAGTTGAGTATTGTTCCAAATGTTTGTAATTGAAAAGTTAAAAGATTATGCCTAACTCTTCTTATTGGCCAGATTCTCTTGGTTTCTTTTTCTTTTAACTTGCATAATACTGTTAGGAAGCCTGTGATTTTTTCTTATCGGCAAATATATATTATATACGGAATGTGGAGCTATTTATTTGCAATAATAATAATTATAAATTCCTAATACGTTCACTCGTGCATTGCTCTACAACCTTTTCTATTCGACGTTTCGGATCGATCCGTTAATCGTATTTTTTTAATGAAACATTACCTCGTGTCCAATTGTAGACATTATTTAGCCGCAGCTTGACATGGAACAGCGATCTGTGAATATGTTAAGAATATAAAGTTTTAAATATATTTTGTATATTTTCGATAAACTGAAGGTGGTCGTATAAAAGAAGGTAGTGTATATTCCCACAGACATATTCTCCATTTTTAAAATTATGTATGACTTCCGCACATATTTGAACTGCCTAAAGAAAATGTTATTTTACAAATCCCCGGGTCCGTTTAAACATAAAAATGAACAATTACATAAAGATTCGCGGTCTAGTCACTGAAAGCCAGAATTGGGCAAAGATTTAATCAACTATTAACGAACAAATTTCTACTTCAATCGTTAATTGCGGTTAACGATTACATTCTTCTCAATTGTAATCGTCAATCGGGTAATTGATTAACGATTAACTGCTGAAATGTCGAAATAAAATACGGAATCAAAACTGTACGCATACTGAAAAAAATGTAAACTGACTTTAGGTATATTGTCATTCGGTGTATAATACGATCTCTATGTGCCTACTTATTACAATTTATGGATAACCGTGTGGCGATTGACTTCAATAATTGATTAAATAAGTCTCCGATTTCTCGACGATTTCTTTTTTTAATCGACGATTGACGATTAATTTCATCGATCGATTGAATGAATCGTCGATTTTTCAATGATTAACTTTTTTAATCTTACACATTAATCAATCAATAGTGATTAAAATTTTCATCGTACACAATAATCAATGAACCTTGATTGAAATTTTATTCGCACACATTAAACAATTAATCTGAATTAAAATTTTTAACGTACACATTAATCAATGAATCTTGACTGAAATTTTATACGCACACATTAAACAATCAATCTGGATTAAAATTTTAATCGTACACATTAATCAATCAATCTTGATTAAAATTATGATCGTCCGAATTAATCAATCAATCTGGATTACAATTATAATCGTACACATTAATCAACCAATCTGGATTAAAATTTTAATCGTACACATTAATCAATCAATCGGGACTAAAAATTTCATCGTACACTTTAATCGATCAATTTGGATTAAAATTTTAATCGTACACAATAATTAATCAATCTTGATTAATTATTTTCATCGTACACATTAATTATTTAATCTAGATTAAAATTTTCATCGTACACATTAATCAATGAACCTTGATTGAAATTTTATTCGCACACATTAATCAATCAATCTTGATTAAAATTATGATCGTCCGAATTAATCAATCAATCTGGATTACAATTATAATAGTACACATTAATCAACCAATCTGGGTTAAAATTTTAATCGTACACATTAATCAAACAATCTGGATTAAAATTTTCATCGTACACTTCAATCGATCAATTTGGATTAAAATTTTAATCGTACACAATAATCAGTCAATCTTGATTAATTATTTTCATCGTACACATTAATTATTTAATTTAGATTAAAATTTTCGTCGTACACATTAATCAATGAACCTTGATTGAAATTTTAGTCGCACACATTAATCAATCAATCTGGATTAAAATTTTTACCGTACACATTGATCAAGCAATACAGATTAAAATTTTCATCGCACACATCAATCAATCAATCTTGATTAAAATTTCAATCGTACAAATTAATCAATCAGTCTGGATTAAATTTTTTATCGTACACAGTAATCAATCAATCTGGATTAAAATTTTCATCGTCCAAATTAATCAATCAATCTGGATTAAAATTTTAATCGATTAATGCTCTCAGCTGTGCTGATCGCTTTCCTAGTTACACGTCGCGCTTCAAATCAGCTGGATAACTTCTCACCTTCGTTCTCTTCGATATCAATTTCCCTCTCGTGAATTAGGGAAGATATTGTGCGCGCCAACTTGAATTTCCTCGGCAATATGTCGACTGAATCACGTGTTTCCTTTCCACCAGAAATAGAGTGACGCTGTTAACGCAAGGGCACTTTCAACGAGATCGGTGCTCACTGTGAAAACTGGTACACTACGAACGCATCTCTCGAATCGAAACCACTTCCTTGTTTTGACTTTCTCGTGGACAGGCCAACGACCGAACCGACTTTTGGACATTTGTCGATCGATTGACTTTTCCCTGGACACGAGATGGATCCTCAAAGCCATCATAGCGATACCGAGGAGGTCAGTGCCAGCATTAGAATTTGTTCTCGTGTCCGTCTGGTTTGGAACGTCAGTCAGTGAAGCTGCGAGGTTACGGACGAACCGCATGTCAATGATAAAATTGTTCTCCCTTGCGTCTAACTCCCACGATGCGTTCTGTACGAGTTAATTAGTTCCTCGTACCCGTCATTCCTCTATGACTAGATCTCCTGTAACGTACAACAATGCTTCAATGCACGTGTCATGCTAGTGTACATGTCAATTTCTCAATATGTCACCATTCATTAGATTCTTGAGAAATGACGCTTCTGTACTTGTTTAAAAGAAAATATTAATGAATCAAAAATACTGCGAAGGTTATTAGTAGGTTCTTGTACATTTGTTTCTGTTGTAAATAATTGTATAGTTTTGTATAATTTTATATATTTTATATATTTTAAATAATTAGTAGACTGCGGATGCAAAATAAAAATTGTCCGCTTCGATTGCAAGAAATAGAATCCAAATTTAATGTTATTTCCTCCCTTAATCATTTTAATAGATGATAAATTATATATTGACATCTTCAATTTTGCTATAAATGCGTAAAATCCGCAGTCTACTTATATCAGTTATTATTAGACTGTGGATTTCTATGCGAAAAAAATAATTGATTTATTAATTTGCAATGAATCAACTTATTTATGATACTTCTATTAATTGCAAAGAAGGGGACGAATAAAAATTTCTTTCTTCAATAGTTTTAATAAGTGAGAAACAATATATTGCTATTTATGAATTATCTTGTTGCTATCATGATTGCATCAAGTCCGCACTATAATTATATAATTAGATTGCGGATCTTTATCCATTTATCTTCCAAAAATTTTCAAAAGATGTTCGGAAATAAAATTCCATATAATTTAGTACGATTTTGATTTATTTCGGATCTACAAAGACTACTACCACTGAAAACAAGATTTTGCATGATTCCACGTTCTCAAAATTTGCCTACAAAAATTGAATATTGCATAAACATCCGTAGTCTAGTTATAATACAACGTTACATTATACATATTAATGAAAAGAACAAAATTTGTTATATGTCACAATAATAATGAACATATTTCGCGCGTATATAAACATTTCAAATTGTGATTGCATAATAAACATTCATACTTTTACATAATTCTTATCTATATATGTATATTGCAACGCAATTACATATTAATAATTCATGTATTTTTAACTTCGTATATAACATCGCAAAAGCAATATAAGTGTAACAATAATGCAAACACAATACATTCCTCCTGGCTGTACAGTTAGCTTCCTGAGTTTGTACTTTTGATTTATTAATGTTTTCAGGTAAACAAATTTCATGAACGTCGTGTTCTTAAAACCAGTTTAATATCAATTCGCAGATAATCAAAAACTATGAAATGGATAAATTATTTAGTTAGATAAATTTTAAAATATTTCAAATATAATTTTAAACATATTTTAAAATGTATTTTCTAAATATTATTTTCGAAATTCATTAGGTGTATACGAACTTTTATGGACAAGTGTATGTTTCTCAATTAGAAATGGCGAACACGACTTAAATATTTAATTTAATCAGAAAAATAAAGTTTCTTACCTGAATATAACAGACTACGTGCTCGATAAATTCATAATTCGAGTACAATAAATCACTTTCGTTCACTGTGCTTTTATCAGTGTGTCTAATCGTGAGGAAGGAGGCTCCATCTTTATTTACATGTTGTGGTTCCCATTATTTAACACACAATAATCGATCCTTTTGACAATAATATAACTGAGTAAGCATAGGATCGTTTATACATTTTCCCAGTCTATTTTTTAAGGTACTTCTTCTAGACAGGTTAATCTTCTGTAGGCTCTAATGAAACATGTAAAAACTTAAAGATTTGGTTTGTTTTGTGAAGTTAGTGGGATTAGTTAACTCGATAACAAATTAAAGAAATGTTTAAAAAGTGCAATTGTATCGAGAAAATTCAAAATTGCTTGATTTTTACAATTCTTTATTTGAAAAAAATTTCAAAAATGCCCTGTTAGTCCCTCGAATACGATTATAAAATTTTGGGAGCGTATTTCCAAAACACGGTCTATACTGACTTTTGATATACACTGTGCAAAAGAAAGAAGCACTCAGTATAATTATAAGATATAACGACAAACAATACCTTTATGTAGATATTGTATTGTACAATGATTTATTTATTGCATTTAAAGCATTAGATAACCCGCAATAACACATATATTCTCTATAAATTAACACATTCTCTATAAAACTTACTGTGTTCTTATTTGATATTTTACGCTTTTCTATTAAATATGTTCGGGTGCTTCTTTTTTTGCACAGTAGTGTATGCAAAAAATCAATTTGTGGCAATGCAATACCGTTTAGTTGCCATTCGAAAATAAATATTATGTATTCCTTATTTCAAATTTTACACGTACGTTTACAGGGAGTTTCAAAATTTTGTCAAACAAAATTGATTTCTCAGAACTATTCGATTACACAGCGGAATAATACTTCTTCAACACTTACTGTATTCTTATTTGATATTTTACGCTTTTCTATTAAATATGTTCGGGTGCTTCTTTCTTTTGCACAGTAGTGTATGCAAAAAATTAATTTGTTGCAATGGAATATCGTTTAGTTAACATTCGGAAATACGATGTATTTCTAATTTAAGATTTTACACGTACGTTTACAGGGAGTTACAAGATTTTGTCAAAGAAAATTGATTTTTTACGAAATAAAAAGAAAATCCCTTGTAAAGAGTGTGCGAATGTTAACGGGAGTCACTGTACATATCGATGCCTTCGAATTTCGAGGAACGCCATATTTGTTTATTCCCTGGAGCGGATATCCGCGAAGAGGCCTCGGTATCGGTCAAAGATGATTTGCCACGCGAACGTTCGCCGATTCGTCGTTCCGCGAAAGCCGGAGTCGTGACGCGGACTGACGAAAATAGTGTCCACTCGCTTGAAATAATCGTCGGCCCGAACGCGACGCGATTTCCGTGTCCGCTCGAAGCGACGCGACGCGACGTCCGTTTGTCTTCCCGCGATTCATACGTTATTTCGATAAACGCGAGCGTTTGACGTGTCGTTGATATTTCTGCCGTCGATCCGTCAACGGCAGAAAATTCCGCGAGGCGTGATTCTTTGGCAATACAGGGTGTCTCAAAATTCCTTCAACATCCGGAAATGGGAGATTCCCGAGATCATTTGAAGCGATATTTTCCTTCGCAAAAATGGCGTCCCACAGTGGTTCGAAACCGTGAAACCGCGAACTAAATTCATAGCGTTGATATGTTTACGTTATTTTTCATGAACAAGACATATTTAGGGGTTTCTTGGGACGTAGAACCTGATTTTCGAGTAATCTTTTTGCTACGATAAATAACAACAATTGTAAACTACCTTTATACAGGGTAATCAAGGTTTTAAAGCGTCAAACTTTGTCAGTATATTCTATGGTCCTAAATAAGAAAAAAAAATGTTATATAAACATAGGTTGGTTAACGCTTTATTAAAAAGTTATTAACAGAAATAGGGAATCTTACGCCTCTTGGTCTTTATGTATGGAGAATTTTAAAGGAGAAAGTTTATTCTCATGCTCATTTGTATACATTATAAAAAAATTATTTTACGTTACATACCATCTCAGCCTTCAGTGTCTTACAATGATTTGTCGTTGTCAGTATCCCACCTGCTATGCTGTCAGTTTCACTGTTTGTTGAATTGTCTAGTTCCATTCAAGTATCCGCGGGTAAAACGATTACGCGGCTAGCCGCAAATTTCGGCATAGTGACTGCACATATATTGTTACAACTTTCGTAGCTGCAAGCGGCTGCACAAAATTCTTGTTCAGTCACCTTCAATAGGTTTTAACGAATACATCCGTGCAAGATTTATCGTTATCCCGCGTTAATTCTGTTTCGTAGGTCCAGTTGAATCTCAAAAAGCAGGAAATAAAAGGAATTCAGGAAAGAATATTGTTTGAATGGTTAAAATTATTGTTATTATTTTCGTCTTTTGCATACGTGTAACTAAAAGGCTGCTCTTTCACGCTACACGAGTGGATTTCAACTATTTCCAATCAATCACTAAATATAATGAGGCCGAGTACGCCAATTTCAGCTGGACATATAATCCTTCCGTTTTCACTCTTTTCAACGCTCTAGAAAAAAAATCTGAGTGACTTAAATCCACCCACATGCATGTCAAAACTTACTTCGGACATATAAAATTTTATAGTAAAAATTTCAAAAAATTTATAGTAAAAATTTCGACGAAGTCGAAAATTCTACTTTAGTTCGCGTTTTCACGGTTTCGAACCACTGTGCGTCCGCGGCTTTGTTAAGGAGATATTAATGAAAAACATGGACCAATCAGAGCGCGACCTAAACGGATGTTGGCACAGTCGGTCAGTTGACAGTTGGCGCGCCGCACATTGTCGCGAACCATGGACAAAAATCGAGAAAGTCACTGTTTCATATCGATTTAAAACTATGTTCATACTAGTTACAGCTTTATATCGATCGTATTTGTTGTTAATATTAAATTACTAATGCTTTCAGCGCAAAGGTTCGATCATTTGTTACTTGACTTAGAAAGCAATTTTACAAACTACTAAAGTAATTCCAACGTTTCGATCTTTATTCAGATCATCTTGAGGGTTTACTAGAATTGCGTCTGTGAAATTTTTTTCTTTTAATTTAAGACTATTTTGAAATTAGGAATACATAACAAAGAAATAGTTGTAATTTACGCTGGTAAGAAAACTACTCAGTAGCTTTGTGATGAAAATTAATAAATTCGGTGTGATAATGCATTGGTCCCTGTTTTTCGGTGATAACTCGTTAACAAAGCCGCGGACGCCATTTTTGCAAAGGAGAATGTCGCTTCAAATGATCTCAGGAACCTTTTATTTCCGGATGTCGAAGGAATTTTGAGACACCCTGTAGAGTCATAGATCGAGGTATGACCAATCAATATTCGGCGGTAAATTTGAAATACTTTAAAACGCAATAATATTTTAACACTTCTTATATCTGCTTATATACCATATATCTATATAAAATTATGGTAATTTTTTAACACTCAACTATCTTTGAAATGACTACAGTGGGTGTACAAAGTATTCGTACACCTTTTAAAATAGAATAACTTTTTTATAATTGTACCAAACGACCTGATAATGAATTAGAAGCATTGGTTTACGAAATGATATGCAAAGCAGATTTTCGAAAAATTATAATTCACAAGGTTACATGCAAAAATAAAAATGGCATATTTTAAAACTTTTTTATTTGGGCCCATAAAGAAAATTTAAAGTATATGTTTTGTAGATCTATGTTGGTTGTACGCATGCTGAAAATTTGACCGGTGGTGGTTGGTTTACAGGCATACGGTAGATGTAAATTTTCTCCATTTTTAAGAAATTACGAACTACAAAGAATTATAATTTACAAGGTTACATGAAAATAAAAGATGCATTTTTAAAACTTTTTTATTTGGGCCCTTAAAGAAAATTTAAAATATATGTTTTGTAGATCTATAGAAATTACACGCATGCGGAAAATTTGACCGGTGGTGGTTGGTTTACAGGCATACGATAGATATAAATTTTCTCAATTTTTAGGAAATTACGAACTACAAAGAAAGTTCTAATCGCTGAAATCGTAAAATAAATCGTAGGGCAAGTGGTTGATCTGACAACATGCAAAAGAATAGTCAGTGATGCAAACGCAGCGCGCTTTCGGCCCACTCGCATTCAGCCCGACAAATTCGCGTGTAAGATTAAAATCTCAGGTGGGAATTGCCTCGAAGAAAGAGAACACAACACTCTCCCATTTCAAAGCGAGTGGCCGCCGTCCAAAAGAGAACAAACGAAACGCTGCTAGCGAATACATACCGCTCCGTGACTAATACGCTCGCTACTGCCAAATCTGCGAACGAACGGTCAGGCTACCACGAAGAAAATCATCGTATTCTGATGGACAAATGTCAACCGCGTGTCGTTGACACTAATGTCGCAACCCGTTGTTCTCGCATTCCTCGCAGCGAGCTAGCTCCGCTCGTTGGCGTTCGTGAATCGGCCGGGATTGCTCGTGATATTCGTAACTTCTAAATCGCACGTTCACACGCAGCCCACGTGCGAATCTCGTGTCTGAGGAAATCCGAGTTTCGAAAGAGGCGCTTTTATTGTTCGACCGTTCATAATGTCCAACCGCTTGCGCGCATTCACTCGTCCATCGCTTCAAAATATCCGTTTCGACCAACGCAACATTTTCACCGATTTCTTTTTCCCCTCTGATCCATCGTTGCGTAGATTGCAAAATTTTTCAGAAGAACCATTGAAGATTTTGCATTAAAATTTTGCGCACGTATTCGCGGGTATTCGATGCACATCAATTATTTTTCTCAAGTGAAGACAATCAAAATTACACGAGTTCTACTTTATTGTTCGACCGTTCATAATGTCCAACCGTTTGCGCGCATTCACTCGTCCATCGCTTCAAAATATCCGTTTCGACCAACGCAACATTTTCACCGATTTCTTTTTCCCCCCTGATCCATCGCTGCGTAGATTGCAAAATTTTTTCAGAAGAACTATTGCAGATTGTGATTCAAACTTTTGCGCAAGTATTCGCGGTTATTCGATTCACATCAATTATTTTTCTGAAGTAAAGACAATCTAAATTACACGAGTTTTACTTTATTGTTCGACCGTTCATAATGTCCAACCGTTTGCGCGCATTCACTCGTCCATCGCTTCAAAATATCCGTTTCGACCAACGCAACATTTTCACCGATTTCTTTTTCCCCCCTGATCCATCGCTGCGTAGATTGCAAAATTTTTTCAGAAGAACTATTGCAGATTGTGATTCAAACTTTTGCGCAAGTATTCGCGGTTATTCGATGCACGTCAATTATTTTTCTGAAGTGAAGACAATCTAAATTACACGAGTTTTACTTTATTGTTCGACCGTTCATAATGTCCAACCGTTTGCGCGCATTCACTCGTCCATCGCTTCAAAATATCCGTTTCGACCAACGCAACATTTTCACCGATTTCTTTTCCCCTCTGATCCATCGTTACGTAGATTGCAAAATTTTTTCAGAAGAACTATTGAAGATTTTGCATTAGAATTTTGCGCACGTATTCGCGGTTATTCGATGCACGTCAATTATTTTTCTCAAGTGAAGACAATCAAAATTACACGAGTTTTACTTTATTGTTCGACCGTTCATAATGTCCAACCCTTTGCGCGCATTCACTCGTCCATCGCTTCAAAATATCCGTTTCGACCAACGCAACATTTTCACCGATTTCTTTTTCCCCCCTGATCCATCGTTGCGTAGATTGCAAAATTTTTTCAGAAGAACTATTGAAGATTTTGCATTAAGATTTTGCATTAAGATTTTGCATTCAAATTTTGCTCACGTATTCGTGGGTATTTGATGCACATCAATTATTTTTCTCAAGTGAAGACAATAAAAATTACACGATTTATACTTTATTGTTAATTTCACGAATTCGGACAAATCAATAAACAAAATGCAACGAAATTGTATATAATATATTATTATGCAAACTGTTCGATTGCCCGAATCATAGGTGGGCATTATTTGGCGGAACAAATATTTCAAATACTATTGAATATTTTAGATTTTATTTTGCTTAAAGAAAATAGTATTTTAAATATCATATACAATTTCGAAAATAAAATATTTCTATTTGAACAATTTGAACCTGAAAATAAAATATTTCTATTTTAACAATTTGATCCACAAAAAAATAAAATAAATCTATTCGAACAATCTGAAACACTAAATAACATATTTTACTTTTTGCATTGTTATAATACTCTGAGAAACCGTATAAACATACAGTGTATCTTATCGTTAAGAAACGATTTACACTGATAAATGTATTGAATTCGTACCATTAATTTCAGCAATAATATTTAAAATTCAAATTGAAAATAAAGACGAAATACAAATATTTTCAATGTTCTTCAAATGAAATACTATTTTCAAATCTACTGCATCAAATAAAATATTTTATTTTTAAAGTTGTACACATACTTTAAAATAAATAGGATTATTTACTATTTACTATTTAAAATACTATTTTCCCCAGCACTGGGCCAAACCATCTCGGTTCCAGTTAGTTCGGAAATTGACGTATTATGCGATTTAGTGTAACGAAGGCCGAAAGTTTAAAGAAGATATTTCAAGCATGTGCACAAAAGGGGGTCATCGGACACTCGGAAGGACTCAATTTCTTTATCCGTGACCTTGGTCAGGCGCCAGCGCTCACCCTCATCCGGACAGACAGACAGCACATAATTTCCTTTCTTCATTGTATAAAAGAGGGTCGAATCTCGCTGACACGATCGAATTCCGCAGGAACTTTTGCTCGGAGGGGCTCATAAAGCCGTGTTCCCGTCAAAATCCGTGTCCCCCAACTTTGAAATTTAATATACGTAGACCGAAAGGCTATTTTCAAAAGTCCTCGATAAACTTCTCTCATCCGGTAACTTCGCGACGAATTCACTGCAGCGTGGCCGTATCTAACACGGGCCGGAACATGGTCAATTTGGCAACGCTGCTGTCTCAGTCCGATTCGAAGTGATCTGAAGTCATTCGCGTTATATCCAGGGTTGGCACCTTATCATATAATTCGTATAATTCGTATAATTCGTATAATTCGTATAATTCGTATAATTCGTATAATTCGAATACAAAGCCGGAGATGTAAAAAGCAAAATGAAAGATATGTTCTCCAATATCCGGAAAACAGGCGTGGAAATCTTTTAAACATAAACAAAAGAAAATTTGAAAATATCAGTTTTTAGTACTAAGAACTTTCACCGCGTATAAAAATACAATCATAACTAGACTGCGGATCTTTATGCATTTAGAAAGAAACTAGTAATTGGGTGAATTATAAAACAGTAATACATTAGAAAAATTTAAGAATATTGTAATGTTGTTTTGAACGTAACAAAGTCATTAAGGGATGCAAATCAATTTTCATTTTATTCCTGCATCCCACAATCGATGCAAAATATTTTTATTTTGCATGAAGATCCGCAGTCTAATCATAAGACTCCAACAAACAATAGGAGTTCGCTGGGTTTATTAAATTTTATAACTGCAACATCTTCTAAATTAGTTATTTTTGAAGTGATATTTAGGTTACAGAAAAGGTTTCGCTGCACGCGACACATTCTCAGAAATTTGAAAAAGAATACAGAGCGTAATAGTTTATTGTTATCTCATTTTTTCTACAACCCGGAAATGTTTCCAATAAAACCGGAGTCCGGAGATTTGTTTCAAAACCCGGAGAGGTGGCAACCCTGGTTATATCATGGCCGACTTTTGTATATCACTGCGCATATGCGGTAGCTTGATCGGACTGATGTTCTGTCTGCATGCGGTGTTGCCACACCTAGTGATGGGCATACAATACTCTGTCTTACAAGTTTTCGAACAAATCAATTACCACAGAGTTTCGAGTCAATTCGATATTCATTCGAAATCAGAAATTCTTGAAACTCTTAAAAGTCTTGAAAGTCTTGAAAATATTAAAAGTCTTGATAATCTTAATAAATGTTATACTTTTGATAATATTGGTACGTTCATACTGTTATTCATCCCAATGCTGACATGACGTAATCATTGTTTCGCGATAGATGTTACATATTTAAAGAGTTTCAATTCTGACAAACCTTCCAAAGTTTTAAGGCTTTCAAGATTTTCACGACAATGAAGATTTTCACGACAATGAAGATTTTCACGACAATGAAGATTTTCACGACAATGAAGATTTTCACGACAAT
>CM052190.1:11367492-11382617 GCA_028455805.1 Lasioglossum figueresi | reverse complement strand
AAGACTTTCAAGACGTCCAAGACTTTCAAGACGTCCAAGACTTTCAAAAGTTCTACGCTTCGAATTATGTTGCAACTGATTCGAATTTTATGTTGTAAATATTGAATCGAAGCGATTCGAAGTGATTCAGATCCCATCACTACCTGCACCCTTTCGCACCGGTACAACATAACCTCTGCCAAAGATCGCGTACCCTGGCCTGACTATAAACACGCGTAAAAAAGGATGCTAGAACTATCCGCGGAATGTAATATATCAGACGTCGCCGAATATAGAGGGCTATTTCTGCTGATAAAGCCTCATAGAAAACGTTCGTGGCTCGAATAAAGCACGGGCAGACTATTATTTTCTGTCGGGGCTCGGAGTCTTCGCAGACTTTTTTCGTTCCGGACAACACCCGCCACCAGAGATTTTATTTATAATGCTCGTTCCACACTTCGCTAAGGAATTCAGCCGTTTCGTCGTTCAGATCCTCAGCTACAATCTCGGTTATAGTCCTCAACTATAGCGTACGTATTTCGTCATTCACGTTTCCCCGGGGCAGGGTATCGCCAGCGGAAAGACGATCTAAATCGTCGCCCGGTGTCATCTCGCAAGTTTTATGAGTCAAATCCGCCGTGATTATGTAATTCCGTTGACGCGGATTCGCCTAATTACTTCGGGATCTCGCGGTTCGTGCCAACGGCTGTCGAATCGCTCGCTGCGCAGTTCATAATCATCGAAAAGAGACCGCAGCCGCCGCCGTCGGTATAATCTCGTTCCCTAATTAGTTCGAGCAAGGGAAGCTCCGAGATTATGATTAGCACGATAAATCGTTGCTGCCTCGAAACGCAATGTAATTTTAGGCCGTGGGAAATTGGTTAAACTGTTGTCGCGAGGAATTGCGCGATTTTGGCGCTGGTTCTGCATGTATCACTGACTGCGAGGAGCCGCGCGTGTGTCGATTATGAAAATTCAGGTTTATACATTCGTCGAATTGTTGGTTTTCTACTATGTTTAGTGGGTTGAAAATCAAATAATAGTATGTATAAATTTTTCTAATATTTTTGCTATTTTAAATTACACCTATTCATTTTCGTCGGAAATTGCATAAAATCCGTAGTCTAATGATAATATCTATGGTCGTCGTCTATGGTACTTTCACTTTCGAGATATTGCCGTTTAAAGTTTTTATCGCTAATGATTTGACGTAGGACATCGGTTAAATTGCATTACTTTTTTTAGCCTTTCGAATTTGTTTTTATGATTTTTTTCTGGTAAATACGTAAATCCTATACTATAAAGCTCAATTAATGCATAAACTCAAATTTTTTGAAATTGTGACATGCGGCGTTTTTCCTTGCAACCACAGATATATCAGTACTTTTAAATTCCTTTTATCTATCTACTGTTGTACGTTTCAACTCAGTTTGTAATAAATAATAATATTATATGTAATAAATATTGAATTTATAAAATTGATAGTCTACTCACCAATAATATTGTTGTTAATATCTAGACTCCAGTACTTCAAAGGCGTCGCCACAAAGGCATTAATTTCCTGGCGATGAATTTCAGTCGAAATTGTTGAGCCATTGGGTGCAATAAGGAGACCTGAAAATTTGTCAATATTTAAACCATTACAACTCGGTAACAAAATATTATGATTCTTAGCTCTCTTTGAAGCGTGAAGCCTCTATTTTCAAAACCCTACGCCTTACGTCGTCTTTCTCGCGGACATTTCTGCTCGTGTAGCAGAATGAAAAGACAGAGGTACTTATTTTCAAAGATTTCTCAGATTCAAATAACTCAGCAGCTATCGAGAAATTTTTTAACTAACTGAAACTACAACAAAGACCTCGTGGATCTTGACGTCCAAATTTTCTCCGCCATTTTTATTAGACTTCGAATGAAAAGTGCGCCAAAAAGATTCGCGATGAATGTATAAAATTCTGTAGTACATATATCCATTATTATATATTATCATTAGACTCCGGATTTTATGCATTTATAACAAAAATGTGCAAGCGTAATTTAAAACAGTGAAAATATTAAAAGACTATAAAAGTATTAATATATTATTTTCACCACATTAAAATTATTCGTGAAGAATGTAAATTAATATTAAGCTCCTGTGCCTTGCAATTGATACATAAACTTTTTATTTTGCATAAACATGCGAAGTCTAATTGTCATATATTATTATAAAGAAATCAACACTAAACCTACCACGAGGGATCAAATGACCTTTTTACAATTTTTTATTTGACGATTATTGAAATTGTAAAGCTGTTTTCATGGGAATTTATTGAATATATATTTTGACTCCTGTATATATTATAGTAAAAATTGCACAAAATATAAATAAATTTAATCTTATTATTCTTAGTTTTATAATACTATACACATCAGTCACTTTTGATGGTCGGCACGTTTAGTGTTAACCCCATGGCCTACACTACAATATCGTGTCAGACTCGCGATAACAATTCTGAACAGATGTTCATTACAAAGCTAGTGAATAGTTTTATTATCAGCATTTTTCCTTTTCTCTTCTATGTATTCTTAAATTTCAAACTTATTCTTAATTTGTTAAAAAAATAAATTTTTCCCAATCGCATTCCTAGTAATCCTTGAAGATGATCTGAATTTAGATGGAAACTTCGGAATAACTTTAGTAATTTGCAAAATCGATTTGTAAATTAAGTAACAAATAATCAAACCCTTGCGCCGAAAGCATTAACAATTTTATTCTGAACGGAGTCTAATAAATAAAATTCTATTTTGATTTTGTTAATGTACAGCTATTAGAGAACATATAGGCGTGCAATACATATAAATTTTCTCCTTTTTTAGGAAATGATCAAATCCTTGCGCCGAAAGCATTAACAATCTTATTCTGAACAGAGTCTAATAAATAAAATTCTATTTAGATTTTGTTAATGTACAGCTATTGGAGAATATATAGGATTGTACAATACATATAAATTTTTTGCTTTTGTAGAAAATGATCGAACCCTTGCGCCGAAAGCATTAACAATTTTATTCTGAACGGAGTCTAATAAATCAAATTCTATTTTGGTTTTGTTAATCTACAGCTATTAGGGAATATATAGGCATCCAATAGATATAAATTTTCTCCTTGTGTAGGAAATGATCGAACCCTTGCGCCGAAAGTATTAACAATTTTATTCTGAACGGAGTCTAATAAATAAAATTCTATTTTGATGTTGTTAATGTACAGCTATTGGAGAATATATAGGCGTGCAATACATATAAATTTTCTCCTTTTTTAGGAAATGATCAAACCCTTGCGCCGAAAGCATTAACAATTTTATTCTGAACGGTGTCTAATAAATAAAATTCTATTTTGATTTTGTTAATGTACAGCTATTGGAGAACATATAGGCATACAATAGATATAAATTTTCTGCTTTTCTAGGAAATGATCGAACCCTTGCGCCGAAAGCATTAACAATTTCATTCTGAACGGAGTCTAATAAATAAAATTCTATTTTGGTTTTGTTAATCTACATCTATTAGGGAATGTATAGGCATCCAATAGATATAAATTTTCTCCTTTTTTAGTCCAAAAAAGTTCTAATCCCTGAAACCGTAAGATAAATAGCAGTGCAAGGGGTTAAGTAGAGATCCAGTAAATATATCGTTCCTGTGACAACGTTATTCGCATGCTCCTATCAGATCCAATTATTCGCGATTTGTTGGGCTGAACAACACGAAGAGTTTCCAGCCCTGAGGAGAATTCCTGCCAATAAACGTCGAGAAATTTATCGGTACCGCTTCGTTCGGTGTTTACAAGGACGCGTGTCAGCTTCATTCAGACGAAACGGAACGTCGCACGAGCTTGAGCTCGTGGCTTCTGGAATTATTTATATCTCGCACGTGCTCGGGCCCTGATCCGATGTGTTACGTTAGGTTCGCACGTTCCGAACTGTTTCGTCGCTCGCATACCTGTATTTTTCCTTTCTGGTGACAGTCAACATTCATTCTTGACACACGAATTATCACCTCGAGTGCCATGTTGGCCATATACACAGTCTTCACCAAACCTGAAAATCAATTTTTATTTCTGTTTACAGTTGTATCACAAATGTTGGCCTAGACTCTTAATCTAACTAGTCCATATATCTCGGCGAATCTGGCGAAAGCCAAAATGGTTACCCCACCACGGTAAATAAACAAACTTTCGCCTCTAGCAGCTAGTAATGTGCGCGTGGGACGTGGTCCGAGAAATCTAATCTTTCTCGATGATTCTTGTCTTCGGAGTCGGAGTTCTAGACCTATGCCGGATTCATTTGAAACCCATATCGATATTTCACTCATCCTTATCGCTTATTCTCTTTAAGGACTGCGTCTCCTAGATAGACGACACTCGCGCGTGACTATGTGGTACATACACTCACACACCGCTAGACCGTGTATACGTACGCGAAGATTTCAATAGTCCGGGATTCCACTCGTGATTTCTCAATAATGCACAGACAAGATTTCATGGTTGTCAAAATCGCTTGATGAAAGATCATTCTAGGGGGTTATTTGCCTCAAAAGCCATACTTTTACGTTTACGACGCGTAATTTTCATTATTCGGCAGCATGTAGAGCAGAGTTGTGCTAATTCGTTGAGTTGTGTAATTGTATTACATTGTATTTCAATTATATAGTATTTCAACTACGTCGTAACTGAATTACAGAATTCAAACCTTTCAATTAATTCAATTACTAATTATTTTAATCAGATGTGTAATTGATATACAGTATAATTAAAATACCGCTCTCGTATTTTTATGTTGTTCTTTCATATACTTGTTTGGTGTCTATGCGGCGTATTTTCTATTCGTCGTCCTATTAACCCGCCGTTAGTTAGGTGAGGTCTCACAGACCCCAGAGATTTTAGATTGATTGTAACATTGTAACAACGCGTGACAGCGTGTCGGGCCTGAGTGTATTTAAAAATTTAATTTCGTGGATCTGCGTTTTTATTGTGAAAAATTACTAGCCTCGAAGCAATACCTAATCTTATATTCATGAAAAAGGTATTTATTTCTATAATACAATATATTATTTCGGTGGGTCTGTGGGTCCCCACCTTACCATTTTCGATACAATTTTCCCACCTTACCAACGCCGAGTTAACTCGTTATTAATGTAATTTTATTACAAAGTATTTTATAATTGTACTCCTAAATTACAAAATCACGTTGTAATTCAATTACTTCGTAATTATAATTCCTGGAGTAATTCAATTATAATTCTGCACAACTCTGATGTAGTGGAGCCGCGAGAAGGAATGTGACTGTCAAGTGATACACACATGCTGCCGAATAATGAAAATTACGCGTCATAAACGTAAAAGCAGGACTTTTGAGGCAAATAGCACCCTAGATTGATCTTCCATCTAGCGATTTTGACTAATAAGAAACCCGGTGTTTGTATTATTGAGAATTCAGGAGTGGAATCCCGGACCATTGCAATCCTCTCGTACGTATAAGTGGTTTAGCGGTATGTTAGTGTACTGTGATGACTGTGTGCAGTCACGCGCGAGTGTCGTCTATCTAGGAGACGCAGCCCTTAATGTTTCCCGGCTGTTTGTCTTCCGATCAAGCCGAATAATCGAGGTCCTACTGTGCTGGGTAAACAGTATCGACGTAAACATTGTCGAGCAAGACACGGTCGGTCAAGTAGAACGGACGCGTTCGAAGTGACCCGACCACAAATCGAGATCTGTGCAACCATAAAAGGAGCATCACCGCACGCCGGACTGCGTGATCGCCACGGCCGGAAACGCGGAATTAGACTCGATTTTGCGTCGTCGAACGCAATGTCGACGCGATCATCAATGAACGGCTACGTCAGCCGCCGCGATGCCCTCGACTATAATAGTAAACCCGAATTCCACCGTGGCATACTCACGGACGTCGTATACGTAAATTTACCTGCGATGCGTCAGAATACGTAGTTTTCCGACAGGGCTTCCACGACGCCGACATACGTAGAGGCTGAATCACTGCTCAAACAATGCGAGTTCAATAGGAGGTTCATTCCCAAATGGGTCAGACTCGATTTTTAGAAACTCTACTACTTGAATTCTCTGTTATACGTTGTTCTACTCGTTTCGATGTGCTGAACTCGAATATGTCTTTCGTTTCTTATGGAAATTACAAGTTACCAAGATATTTGCTGAAAACTACTAGCGCATTGAATTCTGGGTAATTGAAATAGTGAAAATATTCCAAGAATCTATGAATACGGTTTTATTCTCTTGGACTTAACCCTCATCCGAACCTCGTGTCAATTTGACACAGTTTTCCCGAAATAAGTTGTACTGTTCTGTTATTTGTAGGTAAAGTCCGAAACTTCGTGACTTTCATTTTTTTAAACACGTAACCGAGAAACCTATGATGTAAATGTTAACTGATCAATTTGAATTAAAAGACATCGAAAAGTAACTGTTTGCCTTGTTGTTTTATCGATTTTTTATCACTACGTCAATTTGACACCGAGGGACAGATTCAGTTCGTGAAATGAGAAACGCGGATTAGGGTTAATAAAATCATTATCTAAATTAATAAATGTAACTCGTGTATGATGTAATGAATGCAGACAATTTTTATTTTGCATATAAATCCACAATCTATAATTACCATCATCTGCAATAGGTATACCAGTGTCAAGTTCTAAAATCAAATTGTTAGAAAGAAAGTGAGGCTCGTTGGAGCATGATAAATGTTGTTCAACGAACTTATTTATATAGATTATATATATTTAGAGAGAACGAATTTATGTTACAACCCAATAAATTAACATTTCTAGCCTGTTGTGAGAGATTTAACAATTATTTTACATTCAGTTAATAAAAGTTTTGGAAGGTCGTATACTTTCGAATATATATTTAAAGGTAAAATATGAAAGTTGGGAATGTTACCTTAATTAGTGTTTTTTAAGAAATTGAAAACTAGGTTTCAATTTTAGATTTATCTATCACAAAACAGTTTTAAAAAATCTGCTTGTGATAGCATCAACATTTTCATACAAGAACTTGTTTCAACTTAACTAGAATTTTCTTAAGAATATCTTATTTACACACAAAACTGTGTTGAATTAAAGTTCTGCTTATTTTTTTTCTACCACATTTTACAACAATTTTCTTGAAACAGACAAGTTAACAGCCATAAATAGACTGGGGATCTTTATGCAAAATAAAAAGTGTTTGCACACACTTTAGTATACTGAACTAGTACACGAAACTAATACATTGATGTCCTTAAATCCTTCTAATACATGGTGTAATTTTTGGGGGTGACATTTTGCATTTGCAAAAATGTCCGCCTCGACTTTGTTAAGGAGTTATTGACGAAAAACACGGATCAATCAGAACGCGGCCACGACGCGCGATGGCGAGGAGTGTCTGACACTGCGCGACGCGGCGGTAGGTTCCACTGAGCGTAGCGATGGCGTCGCCCCGCGGTGAAGTAGTGAACAAGAGAAAGAGCAGAAATTAATTCAATTAGAACTCACTTATTCAGCCGTAAATGCAGTTGCCGCTTCGAAGTGTGTGTCACTGAGCCATTCGGAGACGAACTGCACAGCTGACTTGAGGTGGTACGGTAATGCCGAAAGCTAAATGACGCACGGTCAGTTCAACACACTGTACAACTGGTCGTAGATAACAACCGCGAGCTTCGAATTGACACGATTTTAGAGATGTTCTCTCTACCACGGTTTGAACGACACTGATTTTACGCCAGATTTTTTTTAGGAGTTTAGGGAGAGAATTACGCATGACGAACGAGACGGGGTGGTCAGATAAAATCAGGGCACGAGAGGAGCCGCTATGAGACTAGAATTTATGGCAATCACATGTTTCGGTATTTTTTTCTTGGTACGCGGAGTCGATGGATGGGTAACTGTTCGAAAAAAAGGTTTGTCCCTTCACTTAGCAACAGGTATAAATGTCAGGTACGCGTGGGGTTTATGAGTTTCTATTGTCCTATACATCCCTTAATTTTCCATTTTAGATTTTTTATTTGATGATTATTGAGACTAAAGGTGTTTTCATGGGATTTGATTGAATACATTTTTTGACTACAGTATATATTACAGTAAAAATCGCGCAAAATATAAATAAATTTAATCTTGTTATTTTTATATTACCATAAACATTAGTGACTTTTGATGGTCGGTAGGTTTAGTGTTAAGAGACTTTCTAGAAGGACAGACTTTTTTGAATAACTCCTTTACTGACAACTCTTGACTATTTTTAAATAATTTTTTAATAACTGCAAATGAAAATGTCGCTTCAAATTTGGGACACCCTGTATAATGAAGTTTAAAAAGTTTTCATGTACATATAGATTTTGATTACACTTTTCATATACATATTGTAAGATTTTAAATACGAGGCCCTATATATTGTAATTTTAATTAGTGTTTCGTAATAACGAATAATTTTTAATTTACAATCTTGTGTACACCTAATAAATATATATTATCTAGAATTAGGTAATTTATTTTTGGTTAAAATTCCGATTCTCTAAATGATTCGTATGATGATTCTTACAACTACATATATAAACAAATGACCTCAGGAACCGCACCTTTCAAGGAACTCGAACATTTTTTTGACACTCTGTACGTTCACTGCTTTAAATCGCACGTGTCCATTGTTGTCATAGATGCATAAAATCCGCAGTCTAGTCATACAATTAGTCATCTTATAATTTAGTTGAAAAAATTCTCATTTTTATTTCATTCAGAAAGAAACATGTCTGCAACTAAGCCCTCCTTTTCTTGAAGAAGAAAGCATGCTTGCAATATAAATATAAATGATAAAAATAAAGTAAGGTGGTGTAGAAGGTGAGGCTCGGTCTAGCTGCATTTATACGTCATCTTATATCACATGGTGACAAACGACAGCCGTCGCCTATTCTTCCAACAAGATTAAAGGCGTTGCCGCGATAATTATTCAAGTGGAAGAGACATTTTCTAAATCGGTACAATTCACGTGACAATACTATGACATTTTAGGAAATCACTGCGTCGGTCACGTTGCCAGGCAAACTGCGAAATGAAATTACAATAGGACCTCGATTAACCGGCTTGGACAAATAACCCGGATAAATTAAGGCCCGATAATCGAGACCCGAGGGAAATAATTAAGATGTACATTGCATTCCAAAATAAATTTTTTATTTTTGAAAATTTATTTCCCTTCATACATAACATAATCATGTTTAAACGCATATTTGTTTATAATCCGGATCCGGTTATTCGAGGTCCTACTGCACATGCAAACACTGTAGTTTTTAGATCTACCGAACTAACCTCTGTTCAGAGTTGTGCAGAATTACAATTGAATTACTCCGGGAATTATAATTATGAAGTAATTGAATTACATTGTAATTCAGTCATATTGTAATTCATAATTCAGATCTTCATTCAATTAAATTACAATGTAATTCGTAATTGCAATTGGAGTACAATTATGAAATACTTTGTATTTAAATTACATTAATAACGAATTGCGAGGACGAGGAATAGACATTACGTTGCATAGACGTACGTTGCTGTATTTTAATTATGCATCTGATTAAAATAATTAGTAATTGAATGAATTCAATGTTTTAATTATGCAATTCCGTTTCGACGTAGTTGCATTACTATATAATTGAAATACAATGTAATTGCACATCTGATTAAAATAATTAGTAATTGAATTAATTGTAAGGTTTGAATTATGCAATTCAGTTACGACTTAGTTGAATTACTATATAATTGAAATACAATGCAATTCAATTACGTGATTCAATTACAACGAAATTGAATTAGCACAACTCTGCCTCTGATCAATCAATTTGCCACAAAGGGATGATTATACAGAACGATTCATTAACGGAAATCAATTCATAGACGGTTCTAAATGCCTGAACTTCTGTTGTTTTCTTCTCGAATATGCACGAATGCTAATCGTCTGATTGACAATGAGAGTACCATTTGTGCGCCAAAGGAAGCATCAAAAGTTTAGTATCGAGAATTCTTGGCAAGCGCGAGGCGCCATGTTGGTAACAGCGTAGTTCCTCCAAAGTTTCGCGCGGAAGTCTTTGAGTCACGCATTCCGACAGAAACATAAATCAAGGGGACATTGTTCTTCATGTTACCAGCTGACTTGGGATTATGGAAATATGCGCATTTAAGCGAATCGTGTAAACTTCAAACATTCTTGGAAGATTACTCGTACTGTGCCTATAAAACATTCCTCGCTAAATTTATTATACAGAAATTAACTGTATTTTGTTAAAATTCATACGAAAGTCGGAACGAAATTTTCGAGACAGAAGATATACAGTAATGGCTACCAACAAGCATGGCAAAATCGAAAAATTAATCAACTTGTATCAAATTATACTATATTAATTTTTGAATTCCACAGAAAAAAATGAACGTTTACTAATAATTATTTGTTCTTCAAAGATACTTTTGTGAAGCAAAGAATAAAATGTTGTATACTCAGTGAACTTGACAATTTGATATCGACACAAATTAAAAAAGGAAATTATTGTAAGAATATGTACGATCTAGAAAAATTAATAACTGTTTAGATTGATGTAAATAAAGATCATCGTAAGTACTATGTGAACAAATTTGAACGATTTAATATAATTGCACTAATTTAGAAGTACGAGACTCAGCATCTATAAATATTAGCTCTGAATGAGAAGGAAATTTGTCATGTTATATAATTACACCAAAAATCGACAAGAGATTCCAAACTTTTGGCAGTCAGTGTGAATACGCGAAATTCTATCGTTCGACCGTATTCTTACTAATTACTATTTCATCGTTTATTTCAGAAACTAACATTCACTGGCTCGCGTGTAACATCTTTTTCTAAGATCGTTCAATCTAATTTCTGCTGCATGAAAAATAAATCAAGTTCTCGAGTGGTGGAAAGAATTCGTTATTATGGCCATGTGCAACGACTGGAATTTCATCGAAATCTTGCTACTTAAATTTAGCCAGGCATGCGAGCGGAGATTCCTTCGTATTGGTTTATACCAAGTTTTGATCACGCTGTTGTGTACATTCTCTTCAAGGCGAAATTTACTTATTTATAAATATTATAATGAATAGTAAGTGGATTTCACGATAAATACGAATAAATGTAGTTTGAAGTAGACAGATTATTATTTAAGAATAGTTATTAGCTTGTTAAAATCGTTAAAAGACAGGGATTTCTATTTGGCTCCTCTTTCTTGTAACTGGAACAATTTTTATTTTCCATAAAGATTCGCAGTTTAGATGTACTAATTAAGTAATTAAATAAGTAATTTGAATTACTTATTTCTAAGAATTGTGATGGTCAATGTAATTTTCCTAGGACAATCGAGTAAAACTAGAGAAAATATAAAGAATTAAAAAAAGTTTGGAATAATTCGATACACCACATATTAGATAAGACTTAATCACAGTCTTTGCAATCTGCTGTACATCCGTAAGCATCTAATCTAATCTGCTAGATTAAGTCATTTCAACCATTGTTCGAATTTTCTAGGAACGCATATTCTACTTTATACCGAGGAGGACGAAAGTAACATTACAATAAACAAATGGATTAGAAATAAAATGTTTAGGTTCACTTTCAAATCGAATAAAAGTTTAAAACACGGTAATTGTTCGAACTTCTCATTAAAAGCGCCATAAAAAAGGAATTATTAAAAAAAAATTAAATGTTTAATACGTTGAATGAATGAAATTATTAATTAACACGTTGAGCGCCACGTCAGCCACCGGTGGCTGACACTAGACTTTCCGTTTAGGCCGCGTCAACCATCGCTGACTGACAATGTAAAATATGATATAAAATCTAAAAAATTTACATTGTTTTAAGTAATTACTGAAAATTTACTTAATTTTTTATTTATTACAGGATTATATCGTTAAGGCATTTTAATGGATTTCATTGAAACACGGCGCGTAGCCTGACGGGGATTTCTTTAAGAATTCGCGTGGCGCTCAACGTGTTAATTATTAAATTATCACAAGCGAGAAGTAGAAGTTACACGAGAATGTACTATTTCTTTCAATAATTTTAACAAGTCGAAAATGATGTACCAACATTTCTAAATTTCGGGAATTTGTCGATTGAAATGTATCTCGTAAACGAAAGCCGACCGACAAAAATTTTGAAGAGAAATGTTGTTCAGAACGGCGACCTTGACAATATTAGTCAAGGTCATTGAAATCTAAATTCTTCCAATGTATTTACAGTCTTGCAAAATCCGCAGTCCAGTAATTATCGAGCAAAACAAGAGTTCTATTCCAAATCGATATTCGTTCTATTTGTTTGGAAGAGAGCTCGTCGGAGAGAGCCAAGATGCTCGCGAAGAATTCACAGTGGTTGCAATCAGAGATCAGGTTGAATCGCGAGAGGTGTCTGTGTAAACAAACAAACGGTTCAGAAGCGTCGTTCGAAAAAGCGGCTGCGAGTCGGTTCATGAATGAATACGGCAGTGACCGAAAGACGCGATGAGGACAGAATCAAAGATTCATCATTTCCGGCGAACAAGCTAGCTACTGGCAGCCAATCAAAATCGTCGAATTCGCACAGAATTGGCTCGTAAAAGCGGCAAATATTTCGGTTGAGCCGGCCCTCCGGAAATTCTTGGTGGGAGCTTTTTGACGTCGGTTCTGTCTTATAAAAAGGTGCTCGGCGTCGCGACGCCGTATTCACCGAGCGATAGTCGTCAAGATATTATAGAACGCGTGACATCGCGATAAAACACCGCGAAAGTCTACGACTAGTCGGATTCGGTTTACCACACTTAATTCATTCGCATCGAACAGTATTAATAGTTTAGGCTGTTTCCTGTCTTATCTCTTATTCTTTTTTTAATTAATTTACTGTGAAACAATGTCTTCAGTGATGTATGTGAGTATATACGGAATACAGTGTATGCATGCATCGTTTGGATCCTAATGTAGCCGAAGTGTGAACTATGTGTTTCAAGCTTAATAATCTGTTCACTCGTTGTCTGATCAAAATCGTCTCGTTTCACTCTTAGTGTCTTACTCGTGTTGCTGTGGCTCGACTGCGGATGTTTTTATGGGGAAATTAAAATTCTTTGCATTAATTGTCCGTTACAACAGTTACACAGACATTCACAGCCCTTAATCACTTTAATTGGTGGAAAATAATGAAACAACATTTTTAAATTGTTTAAACGTTTTCACTGTTTTGCAGTTGACCTACACATTTTTGTTACAAATGCATGAAATCCACAATGCAGCTCTGACTTTGTTCAGTTCTTTTAATGTTTCTATCAATTTCTTAGAGCAATAATTAACAGTCAGAGCTGAAAAATTTATTCTTTCGTCGTCTTTGTAAAATATTTTACGTGTTCGTTTACCTTTATCGTTTTATCATAATCCATTAAGTCCTGAGAATATCTTGCAATAATACAGATATACATTGAAAACGTGCATATTTTCACAAACGGATAAACGAAGCTAAAAATATGTATGTTTCCTTTTAATATTTTCAATAAGTCAAATTGATAAAAGTTTTCTATAATCCAAGAAATGCGCAGTCTATTCATTACATTCCTACGAACGATCAACTCTTTTACAACAATTCAAACAATAAGAATCGATAGTACTGACGGCCGAGGAACAATGACGCATACCGAAGACATTGATAAGAGGAAAAAATTTCTTGACAAAAGAAATATATCTATATATATGTGTGTGTCATTCGCAGCTTATGAAATAACTGGAAATAACTAATGCAAATAAGTAAAATTAGAAACCAAAGTGAGAATAACAGACCAATGGTACTTAAAACAAAAACATTAAAAAGAATAAAGAATTTTCAATCGTTTTAGAGTTAAAAATTTCAATAATTTATATAATATCGCCAAAACAAAAAAAGTTTCCAGGTCAATTACGTGGAGTAGAAATTAAATGAAAATAGTATTCCTTCTTTTTTGGTAATTTGAAATAGTAAAAAATAATCTAAGAATTTTTTCATATTTTTAATGTCTGCAATGTATAAAATTTAGTAAAAATGTATTTCTTCTGATAATTTCAATAAGCTGAATAGAGTGTAAGAATATTTTTCCACACCTTCAATGTTTTCGAATTTAGTTATTAACAAGGAGGGGATAGAATCTCGTGCGAGGATAGCGCGTCGCCGGTTTTATAAACATGGCGCGGTAGTAACAGCGGGTGAAAATTTGACAGAATGCCATCAGACTGACTTTTATGGTCAGGGCCGGTTAAATGGTCCAGGCTGGCTGTTTTCCAACATTCCGCGCTGATTAGGCGCACCGTGACACTGACGTCGCGGAGACACTGCGCCCCTTCGAGTGTCTGGGCCAAAATATTCGAGAAAAAGAACTCGCATTCTCCCTGAAATAAGTCAATTTTTCGTCTCGCTTTCACCGTCGCAAATTAACCCCATCGCGTATAATAAATAGTCGGCCAATAATAGACATGTACTAAATATTCATATTATTTCATCGGTCACAGTCGAAATAAAATTCTATTCTTTTGTAATTAACAAACTCATAATTGCAGGAAACAGGAGCCAAGTACATATTTCAGATTATTTCATTAATATTTTTAACAACTTGAATATTCACTGATATTTTTTAATTATGTTAACTTCTCTTCCGTATTAAATGGTACCCGTTTTTGTCATAAATGTATAAAATTCACAGTTTAGTAGTAATGTTAAAACGGCATAGTCAATGTATAAATATATGTGAAAACAATTCGAAAAAAAGGAATTACATTTTTTTAACGTCCCCTTAACTTCTCTTCCGTATTAAATGGTACCCGTTTTTGTCATAAATGTATAAAATTCACAGTTTAGTAGTAATGTTAAAACGGCATAGTCAATGTATAAATATATGTGAAAACAATTCGAAAAAAAGGAATTACATTTTTTTAACGTCCCCTTAACTTCTCTTCCGTATTAAATGGTACCCGTTTTTGTCATAAATGTATAAAATTCACAGTTTAGTAGTTAACGTTTAAGCAGCATAGTCAATGCATAAATATATGTGAAAACAATTCGAAAAGAAGGAATTACATTTTTTTAACGTCCCCTTAACTTCTCTTCCGTATTA
>CM052190.1:11351080-11367392 GCA_028455805.1 Lasioglossum figueresi | reverse complement strand
AAGGAATTACATTTTTTTAACGTCCCCTTAACTTCTCTTCCGTATTAAATGGTACCCATTTTTGTCATAAATACATCAAATTCGCAGTTAATGTTTAAGCAGCGTAGTCAATGTATAAATATATGTAAAAACAATTCGTAAAGAAGGAATTAGATTGTTTTTATCGTCCCATTTTCGAGGAAAATGAGGTTGAAAGTCCCTAGGTTCCGCGTGCTGTAGTAAATATTATTAGTAAATAGTACATATACAGATAGTAGAATTAGTCGATCATGACCAGACGTGTCAGACGAGTCCTAGCTAATAGCAGGCGTATTCGGTTGGAACGAAAGTTCGTAGCATTTGTAAATTAAAATTGAAAGCTGAAATTCAGATATTATCTTCAGATAACATCTTTTTCATTCTGTTCTATTACTTTCTGCCATTGTCGAGCTAACTTCTCGTGTTATTGGATAAACATATGAATAAATATCTTAATTTTATCTTCGATTCTTAATTTGATAATGCTGCGAACTTTCTTTCCAACCCAATATTAGCTGTATTTAAAAATTCGATTTTTTCGAAAATGGATTGCCGAACAAAAAAATTTGACTCCTTTTCTCCGATTTGTTTTTGCATGTAGAATCATCAGCCGGCCGTTTGTACCATGATTTCCGACGCACCCTCTATATTTCCCCGTTCTTTTAAAAGATTATGGAAGACAATTTTGATTATTGTAGCCGTGAAGAAAATAGTATGGCAAGGTGTTAATTCGAGGAAATTTGTTTAACCCTCGTATGTCGGGATTCGGGCCCATTTGGACACAGCGTTACAAACGTGTCATTGAACTTCTAATTTTCTAGCAGCCGGTTCAAAGAATTAACTATTTATTGAACCATTAACTCTTGTCGATGATTACACAAATCTGTGTTTCCGAAGACTGTGAGTGGCAAATACGTACTTCAGACGCATATCTTGATGACACTAGGGGATTAGAAGCCCCATTGTTCTCTCTAACGCTTTTAATACTAAGCATATCAACGTTAGTTCGAAGACGCGTCGTTTCGGTTACAGACGTAAATTGGAACTGCTCTTTACTGATTTTAGAAAGTGCCTTTAGTGATTGCGAAGTAAGATTAATGAATATAGCACGAATAAAATTAGTAATCATTTCTGTCTTCCAGTGAATAAATGGCTCTAGTTTCTTTCAATGGAAATCAATAATCCGTAAACATTAACGACAGATCGAACCATAATTTATCAGTGAATATAAGATCGAACAGAAAGGTCGGATGCGTGTTAACAACATAATCAGTATAATCATTTGATTCATGGAAAATAACAACATTGAAAAAATTTATTTGAAATGACGTCGGGAATCGCCCCGTTCAAGGAAATATGACATTTTTGGGACAACCTGTATAGAAATAATGCAGTTTACGTGTTTCATATTTTACTTGACTGTAGTTTATTTTACGCGTCGGGGAACAATTAAATTAGAGCGGCTTATGTGATGTAATATAATTTGTTTATGTCATAGGAATCCTTAAGTGACAAGGTGGCGATGTTCAACCAAGTTGCGAACCAACACCAGGACAAGCAAAGCAAGAATCCGTTTACGTCCGGACTGAACCTCGAGAAGAAGACGTTCTCGAAAGAAGAGTATGGCAGGTAAAATTCCTTGCGGATAACATTAACCAGAGATCGGCATAAATATATTTTCTATGAAACAAATTCTGTTCGAACTTGTATGCTCCGTTTACCAAAATGTAGATGCTCTTGGCAAATTTTATTCTATTGCGAACTTCTTTAAGAAGTGTTCTCATACGACAAGCATTTAAGAAAAATAAATATTTTAGACTGTTTTTCATAAAACGAAAGAAAACAAGAAAAGTAGAATGCGCATTTTTCGTGTCAACATTTTTCAAAAGATTACCACGATCTAACTTTTAAATTAAATCGAGAAGTTCTTATTGAAAAGCTTCATATGTTCGACCTCTGAAGCGAACAATAATATTGACTCACTAAAGTTCATATTGGGTTGGAAAGAAAGTTCGCAGCGTTCTCAAATTAAGAATCGAAGATAAAATGAAGGTATTTATTCATATGTTTATTCAGTAACACGAGAAGTTACCTCGAAAATGGCTGAAAGTAATAGAACGGAATGGAAAATATGTTATTCAATAAATCTATGGATAAATATCTGAATTTTAGCTTTCAATTTTAATTTACAAACGCTACGAACTTTCGTTCGAACCCAATATTTTGATTTCTATGAACGTGTACGATTGTGTTGGAACGATTTTGATCTCAGACCAAAAGCCGGATCCTTGACGGACATTCGGGGTCGCAAAGCAGCTGCGCATATTCTCAAAGAAGTAGTTGAACTCTGCGAGATCATTTATCAAGAGGGCACACCGTGTCGGGACCATCCTGAAATCACCGCGATCACATTTGGTGATTTGTTCAACCTCTACACCCACATCAACGACAAATGCGTCGGCCTTCTATTGAGGGCCAGGAAACAGAAGTTCCTTGACTTCGAAGGGGAATGTCTTTTCCAAGTAAGCAACTCATTACCACACCTGCGTGCAACGTCAAAAACTACACGAATAAAAAAACATTCTCGCCAATGTTCTTGGATTATTTTAATTCGTTTCGCATTTAAAGTCTTTTCACAAATGATTAATCGTAGTATTATTATTCATTTGTGTCTCCAAGTAAATAAATGACGATAGTTCCTTCAAATTGAGATGACTAATCCTAGTCGCGTGATTAGATATATATTCACAAAGACTTAAATTTTGTTTTCATTGAGAAGTTGATTAAGAGGTTGATTTAATACTAATTTTTGACCCGGAAATTCATTCCCATTATGGTATATCTGAACAAACCAAATTTTATCACGATTTTTAGAATGCCGAAGTGTTAATGTGGCATCCGTTATGATAAATTTTAACTTTCTAGTCATCGTTTCGTTAAATTGATAAGTTATAATTGGACTAATCAATTACAAAACACAGGGACCACCTAGAAAATTTGTTTTTCTTCTAATTATCTTATACAGTTTAAACTAATACACTGATGTCCATAAATCTGTTTAATATGTTCACTGCATTAAATTGTACGTACCTATTTTTGTCACGAATGCATAAAATCCGCAGTCTAGTTATAATTAATTTGATAAATGTTTGATATCGTTTCTTACGTTCGAGGGATGACACTATATCTCATTCATAAATTTTCGTAGACTATGGTTTCACGAATTGTTGCTAATTTGTTGCAGAGGCGGGACGACGACGTGCCGATATTCCTGATAAAACCGATCGGCGAAATTCGCCAGACGTTGAAACAGCGGCTACAGGAGATGGCAAAGGAGATGCCAATAAGTTAACACTTACTTTCCAAATTGTTTTCCCGATCCTCCGAACGATTATTGCCGCGTTGTTGTTTCGCCATTGTTGTCCTATATTCATTCACAGTACGATCGTAAGAGCAACGCGAATTGACCACATTGTATAGTATGTAACTTGCGTTTGAGTTTGAGAATGCTGAATCGAGTGATTGCGAGAGCTGGTGAGTGTGTTGACGTAGGTAGATCGACGTAAGAAATTGAATACCTAAAAATGTGATATGCTATAGGATACTAGAAATAAAATCAGGTTTTGTAGAATCTGCTGTTGTTCTTCCCCGCCGTCGTTGCGCGACCCCCACCATTAACATTCCGGTTCTCCCACTGTTTAATACCACACCTAACTTGACTTTATTTCTAGGGGTGGGGAACTATTTCTTTCAATAGGATACCAGTCGAATGGTGGGGGTTTTGATCAGGAGAACTGACTAATTGAATACAGTTACCCTCTCTCTCTGCCATTACCGGGTTAATCGCGACGCAGGAGCTGATGTAACGTGAATTGGAAGGGCAGAGTGGGAGATACTGGTGAACATAGGGGAAAGAAACAGTTTGCGGTCCAGAGCTCGCCAGATCAGTGACGCCAGATCGGGGAAATCGAGGGGAATACAGTTTACCCTCTCTCTGATAACCAGATTAATACGTGTGACCAGTCTGCAGTCTTACAAGGAGACCGCATTGCCTGTCCCTCACTGATTTAGTTCAGATTTTACAGAGTTATAGATTTCGTTCCCCTGATTACGAAAATACTCCATTATTGCAGCAGACACTCAATAGTTTTCGAGATATTTTCAATTAAAGTTTCATAACCGTAAAATGTCAGTTCAGTTCAGTTTCTTACCAAACAATCGTGTGGCGTAGTAGCAGCTTCAGCTGAACTTTACTTCGCAGGCTCGGGTTCGAATCCTTTCGTGGCGATTTTTTTTCATTTTTTGTACATATAAAAATGCATATTTTCAATGTTAAATAAATTTTAAATAAAATATTTTTATTCGCTAAAGGGCTGATTGAAGACGATACTTGTTATTTTATAGAAGAAACACTAGATCTATTACTACATACAGAAAATACAATGATTATCTTTTGCAGTAAGTATTGGTTGAAAAGTGAACTAAACTAACATTTTACGGTTATGAAACTTTAATTGCAAATATCTCGAGAACTATTGAGTGTCTGCCCCTATAATCGGGTATTTTCGTAATCAGGGGAACGAGATCTATAACTCTGTAAAATCTTATCTAAATCCGTGAGGGACAGGCTGTGCGGTCTCCTTGTTAGTGAGAGACGTTTGAGTGTGCTCATGGTAGTGGAATGAATGGAATAGTGGAAGAGAAGACGGAGTGGGAAAATCGGCGGTTTCTGTTCGATTCTGTGACGACACTGCGCCAGATTAAGATTTGTATCCCCACTGGCAGGAGAGAGGGTAACTTTTCCCCCTCAATTCGTGCTCCTTTCCCTCATCTGGCGACTCTGGTGCCAATTCCCCGGCTCTATCGTAGAATATGTATATCAAGCACAACGAGGGGATGATTCCATCGTTTTTCAAACCTTTATTCGTACAGAGCTGTTGGCGTACAACATTAAAAATAACGCAAGGTTTGTCGCAGTTTTAGAAGAAAATAATGAAACTTGTTCTTCGATACTTTCCCTCGAATTGTGGACGATTCGAGCGAGAACGATTGGAGCGTCCGCACAGCCATTCAATCATATACAAAAGGAACAACGAAACGAAAAAATAAAACGATACACGAGAGAACAACGCTTACACTACTTAGACAACATCCAGGAAACGATGGCGGCCGATCGACCCGAGTTACAAAACGGGGGAAAAAACGAAAGAACACTTTAACACCTCCGGTTGTCTTTCGATGAGAGGATCGTCGTGAATAACGATGTGCTTGAACTTACTGTTTAACGTCCGGTACACAAGCAATACATTCTCCTTCGACGATTGCAAACTCTACTATGTAAGTCTCTAGTTGCTAATTAGAAGAAATGATCTTACTTTAATGGATAATGAGAAGAAACGACGACGAGAAGAAGACACGGAGAGAAAGAGATTGAGAGAGAAAAATAGAGACAGAGAGAGAGAGAGCGAGGGAGAATGTAGTGCAATTACCGCGAACGAGGGGTTCGTAACAAGAATGATCCGTAGGAGCGTGGGTAGATCAATTCCGTTTCTTTCGAATATATTAAAAAGGAGCATTCTATTGTCTTTCGGTTACAGAAACATCGTTCAACCTAAACCCTAATAGCTACGGGCGGGGGTGGTCTCCGTGAGAAAACAAAGTGGGAAGTAATATGAAAAATAAAACAGATCAAATGTATTCTTTATCTTACATTTATCATCACTGAACAACACAGTATTCTCTTCTTCATTGCTGTCGTTAACGTCACCGACGTCCACGTGCAACCCATCAGCTACGATAGGGATCGTGCTCGCAGATTCACTGAAACGTTAACAATAGAACGCGCGACATTGCTCTTCAAGGGTCAAACTCAATTCGTCCAAGGATTCTTTTCGTTACGAACTCCCCGGTTGAGAGACTCGAGCGGCCATCTTGTCGCTACGGTTTCTCAATCGTTTCGCATCGTTATTCGCGATCGAAGTAAGGAAGGCTCGTCATGAAAAATAAGAAACAAAGAAACAAATAGAAGGAAAGATGACACGGCGGATCGTCTCGTTGAGACGGGACACGAGACTCGAATTAGCCAACGCTGTTGTCGAAATAAATGTCTGACTCTAGTGCCAGACCGGAACATTATCCGAGGAAAGCGACTGACGCGATCACTCGAGCATTTAATCACATTCCCAATTCAAATGTAACCTCTAGACAATGTTTCAGGCAATCGCTTTCGATCCGAATGAAGCATTCTCGTCCTAGTAGTTCGAAGAAAATCGGTAACTCATGGTCGTGTTAGAAATTCGATGAAAATCGATAGCTTCTGGACACATTTTTTTCAGGTAATCTTCGATACTTCGACCTTGACAAACCGTTCTAGTTTCTAGACAATTTTCCAAGTAATTTAACAAAGCATTCCAACATTCTAGGAGTTGTTCGCAAGAGTGATAAATCATTCGACACGTTCACTTTCGTCTCGCGCGTGAAGTAACGTCTGCCCGGGTCTGGCAAGCACGGCATCTCTCATCAGTCTTGGCGAAGAGTCGGAGGAAGTAGCACGAAAGAGGACTCGTCAAGGTCGTCGAGTTTCTCTCCGTAAGTAACAATCAGAACGTCTTCAGGCGGCTAAGTCCACCCATGCGCTGCTAGGAGGGCAATAATCACGGCGACAAACGTAAAAGGGGTTCGAAGCAAAGCTCGTCGGATAAACTAGAAGATCCAGGCAATTCAAATCCTTCTCGCTTGAGGTCCGATCTCGGAGGACGGGCGGTTCTCGCGCGTCCCCCGTGTCTGTGCGCTTTCTTTACGAAAAAAATACGTATGTATATATATATTTAATGTCTCTTAAAATATATATATATAATAATAGTAGTAATAATAATAATAATTTTACCCTTTAAACATCGCGCGTGTTATATACGTATTATGTACAATGGTTAAATCTTAAATCGCGAGCTTGATCGATGTCTCCAGTGGCGTAAGTTTCGCGCGCGCAGTGACCGCGAGAGGAAGGCTTCCGCGAATAATATTATCTTTCGCGATCCTGCCGGCTGCAATCTGCGCGAGTCGAGCTTCGGATGCTCGCGGAAGCCCTCGTGAAATTTACGTCACCGATCAGATTACAGTTCCTTTGATTTCGTCCTAAAAAGTATACCACTCGAACCAAATGGCAAACGGAGTAACGCTTCCTCGTTCCACTGCTTTCCGCTTCACTCCCGCAGTTCGCTCTGTCTCTCGTCTTGCGTTCCCATTCGTCGACGTGGTTGTCCCCTGGTCGCACTTCGACTGCGTGAAAAACATGTTCCCGCTGCATTTCGTTTGGTCTTGTCCCGTTAGTTCGGCGAACGCGTCCACCTTCGGGCTGGGGAAGAGCAACGGCTCAGCTATCATATTAGCTACATGGCTCGTTAGCTACTCCGGTCGAACGACAGAGGGGAAACAGATTATGTCAACCGGTTGCGTCGGATGGGATCCTCTTTCTTAGGGAATCGAGAATGAAGAGCGACCTCGGATTTCGAGAGGTCTCCTTCGAGACTCCGATGGAAGGGTTTTGCCGGTCAGGCTGGACGTTCTGGATGACTGTTTGCTGGTTGTTACAGTTAATACCGGTACGAAGACGAGTTAGTCTAGGACGAAGAAGAAACGGAGAGAAAGATAGAGAGAGAGATAGAAAAGAGTAAGGAGGTAAAGAGCACGCGTCAGAGAATAAAGAATGAGATGGGTGCACTAGATGCTAGTGAAACGAAAGCTCTCTTTCATCGACGATAAGGCTGGTGTCGACGCGGCGTCGATGTCCTCGTGACCGGAGTGGAAAAGAAAGAAATAAAAGCGTAACCGTAGTTTGGTTAGAAGAGTTCGAAGCGTCTATCACAGTTAGAGGGTCTTGAGGGTGGCCAACTACTTGCTTCTGTCGAGTTCATACGTGGTCGTCCCGACGATCGATGGGGGGGAGAGAAAAGAAAACGAAATGTCGCCGAGGAACGTTCAACGATATGAGAAGTTCTCAAAAAGCCGTGTGGGTGTCTGTTTCATTGATGGCATTTGTTTTTTCCAATCCCGTCTTTAATTTGCTCTCTCTCTCGTACCGACAACACGATAGACTACACAATAATAAATAGAGGTGTTTTTTTTTTTCCTTTTGTTCTGTTCTGTTGCGGCGGTCGATTAATTAAACGAAAGCAGCAGCGGGCGGTGCAGTGCGTGGCCAGCGGAAAGGGCGACCTATGATCTCCCCTTTATGCAGCGACGTCGACTAAAACGTTATTGATACCGAGTTGTTATATCTAAAGTCCCGCTTGTTCGTCTGTCTTTTTTGGGCTGAGCTTGTTCGGTTTATTTTTTTTTTGTTTTTTTTTTGTTTGTTTGTTTTTAAGTGTTCTGTGCTTGGCAGAGGAACTGTCGCCGGTGGCACAGTGAGACAAGCCTAGGCCCACTTGTCGACGACCGTTTCATTGACTGCAACATAACACAGATACAGCCATTAGTGGATACTGCCGGTTGGAACTACTGCGGGCGAAAACAGCAAGCCGCTCCGATTAGACGCATTGTTTCTCATTGGCTGTCCGAGAGGCTCCCCCTCTCCTAAAGTTCACACACGCGGTTTTACACGGCCCCGAGAAAAGCTGGAACCGTTTCTCGATTATTTTGACAAACGTTATTTTCTCTGCACCGAAAACAATTGTTCTTCCTTGTGTTTTTTTGTTTTATCGTTTTGTGGTTTGGTTCTCTTCTACTCTGTTTCGTTTAACATCCCCCTGAACTACCCTTCCGAGGCGACACAATAGATCCACGATCGAAAAAAATAAAATAATAGGTACGACATACACGTGTACAAACGTGTTCGTTTCCCCGAACATTTCTCGAAATATAGAGACTCTCTACTTGGCTTCTTTTTTTCTGCTTTTTTGTTGTTTTCTTTCGTATTTTGGTTCTGATACGTGTGAGTATACGTGTGTATGTATTGTGTGTTTATTCTCGAGTGTCGATATAGTATTTCTGTGACTCTGTTTCTTTTCTGTCGTTTGATCCCATCGAGCAGCTTGCGGGTTGTTGCGGGTGGGTGTTAAGTGCCTTTTGACGATTTCTCGTGTCCGGACAGGTGTCGCATTCGTCCTACGCGTCCCGATCTTTATTTCGTCGGCTTCACTGGCGGTGCCACTGTAAACATATCATGGAATCTCTATTAGTTAGCGGCATGGCAGCCGGCGGAGCTCCGGTGAACAGAACTCACGACGGAACAATCGCAGTTTCCTGTTACACATACATATCCTACCAACGGGTAGCGGCGTCGTTCAAGTTTCTTTGGTTGCACGTCGCGTGAAACGCAACGGTGATTATTATATTTGGCCGTGCGATGTCGTGTTGGTTGCCCTTATCAATTATTTCATCGATTCTAGCAACCGTATTCCCATCGGAATACTTCATCACATTATCTTTATATTATACAGGGAGGGCCAGAAATCGTAGTACAACAGGACAGGGGGTGATTCTACATGCAAAAGTAAGTCGAAAAAAGGAATAACATTTTTTCAAATGCAGCGAACACGCGTGCTTTTGCGTAGGAATCGTCTGACGCGTCTGGCCATGGTCAACCAATTCTACTTTCTGCGTGTACAGTAAATCCGCTATAGTCGCGAAAAGGTGGTACACGATAAATGCAAAAAAAATATCCCCTCCACTGTAGTAATCTGATCTCGGCTCGGGTATATCGGTGTGAACCACTACTAATGCGACGCGGAGAGTCGCAGTCGCCGGCATAGTTCAAAGACAAGCGCATTCTCACAATCTAATACCAATATAAAATTTTTTTTATTATTACTTACCTTTTTATGAAACTTTCACCATTATATTTGTGGAATTTTTCTGATTAAAATAATACCAAACAATATATAATTTCAACTGTATTTAGTGGTTTGACGATGAAAATTTCCGGCGCTCTTTACACGCGGTCCTTCTCTGCGTTCGGCTCGGCCTTTGAAGCTCAAAAAAATAATGTCCGTCTACGGACTTTTCAAACGAACCTCCCCGAGGCTTTTGCGATTATAGAGGATTTACTGTACTAAAGCACGCGAACCTTGCGGAACGTTAAACTCGATTTTCTCGAAAACGAGCTGCCAAACGTAAAAATGTTATTCCTTTTTTCCGACTTATTTTTGCACGTGGAATCACCCCCTGTCCGGTTGTACTACGATTTCCGGCTCACCCTGTATACAAAAGTTCTGTCACAAAAAATTTCGAGCTCTGCGAATCTGCGAAGCGCCACGGGGGTTGGAGAGCAGAGAGAACAGGGGGCGGAAAACCCCATAGTATTATATATTTACGTATTAGCTATATTTGGTTCTCGTTAACGTGTTGCATGTTGTACGCTAACCTCGTACCTTAAATTAGTTATGAAAACGATTGGAGTTTAGAACTACTAGCATACTGTTTTAATCTGAAATTATCGTTCTTGGTCAAACATTAATTGTTTCACAATAGGGTAACTGTGCCTTATTTCAGCCTCTATCTAGTAGTCTCAAATAAATATCTATTGACAAATTATTGTACATTTAAATATGTAGTCCCCATATTATGAAACATTTAGACATATTAATAATGATACAGTTAATAATTGGGCATGTTAATAATAATGCTTAAGGTGAATGACAACTGGCCTTGAATGGCTGACCACTATAACAATTTTCTTACAAAAAGTCTTGTAATCTTTATAAAGCAACGTATAATCTTTCAATCACATTTTGCGTTCGCTACGATTATTGTAAAAAATCAATAATCTGAGTTTAACATGCCGCCATTTTGTAAATAATCCAGGTTTTTAATTTATTCTGGTTAAGACCATAGCCGAGTATTGTTCGATGCCAGTATTCCAACTATCAAAACAAAAATCTTGAGAACAAATTCCTCTCGTTTACATTAAAGTATTTTTAAATCCAAAACAGCGGTTCCAAATTTTTGAAGTTACAATTATCGAGACTGCAAAGATGCAGTAAAGATGGGAATTATTCAATAAATCTATTTCTTTGAGTACGTATCACTAGACTGCGGATTTTATACATTTCTAACAAAATTGAGTATATCAAATGCAAAACAGTAAACACATTTAATGAATTTAGAAACGCTACTATTTTCAACTCAATATAATTTAAAAAAGAAGCAAATGTCTATGCAGCTCCTATCTCTTGCACTTAATATAAACAATTTTCATTTTGCGTAAAAATTAAAGTTGGTCTTTAAAAGTCACTTTGAAAGCGAGTTTAATTAAGAAAGTTCTCATTGTTTTTACTTCTAAAAAAATGTATGTACTTCAAATATCCATGAATATAATGTCAAAGCCCAAATGCAAAAAGTTTAAAAGTTCTTCTGAAGAAAATTTCTAAAGAACACCCTCTTAACACTGCCGATGTAATACGTTGTTCTTCCGAGTACGTATATAATTACGCGACAAAGGCAACCATATGCAACACGTCAATGAGAGCCTTGTGCTCGTAGTTCGTTGCTCTGAAATTCAATTAGAATGAGAAATGAGAGCAAACTCTTTATAGTTGTTCCGTAATGGAGTCGACCGTAGGGTTGGTGAGTTCCAACTTCGCTTTCGATACACAACAAACTCGACGTCACATGTCCACTGTAGCTTTATCATCTCGTATGTCGTCGAACGGTAAAGATATTAACAAATTCTTAGCTTATATATAACAATTGCAGGTTCAAAAAAGATTACCTGATCGATCCCAGTCGCTCGGACTACTTCCTCCAGGTTTGCAACAATGGCGGCCAGTCTGTGCTCCTTCGACTGAATAGTTTTTTCGCACACCAACAGGCAGGAGTTAGCAAAAAAAGTGTGTCGGGTTGCGGTGTCGGGGACAACTTCCTCGATCGGGAGTGTTGTTGTTGTTATTATTATTATTATTATTGTTATTATACATATATACATATACATTAACGGGCGTGGACCCAATCAGGGGTCATTGGTCATTCCAGGCTTGACACGACAGTTATCAAATCGATTTGATTTTTCTGTCCAGAGGGTGTATGCAAAAATTCAAACAACAACTCCGGGGACACAGAACATGGCGATGATGATGTGATTGCATGATAGCTCGACGCAAATACCACGGCGGATGATCGCGGATCCACCATCGATCGTTTGCTAGATCATCGAACCGCTCCGGGTTCCATCTCAACGATTTAACAGCGAAGGGTTAATCAAGGACGGTACTTCCATCGTCGTATAAATTCAACTTCACGTTTTCCGTAGTATTTATAAATCTGATGGTTGGTGAGGTGACACAAGATACATATACATACTCGGAGGTAATCCATCGGGTACGGGGTAAAATACGGGGCCAGATAAAAAGAGAGAGATAGAAAGAGAGAAAGAGGAGAAAGTGCTAAAGACATAAACAGGAAGTCACATAGGTTGCTGGAAATAGATTGGACCAAACACTTATCACGTTGTCTTTGTATTAAGTGTTCAATGTTTCGTACACGCGACAGATATACCAGTGTGCACAGCGAAAAAACTCGCGTCAAGGTAGGCCGATCGATTGACTTTGAACACGCATTAGTAACATTAGTGATATTCATTTTTCGGTGTTTCTGTTTTTCTTTTTATTATTATTATAACAAGTAATGCACTCTAAGAGACCGTTGCTAATCGTCGATAATCGTCGCGGTACTCTCACTTGTTATAATATCCGGTCTGAATACACGGTTAAAAGATAAATAAAACGCGATAAATAAACAAACATTTTCTAGTACGTCGGGTTGCCGCGTGGACCTCTCCGCGTTTCTCGAGTAATTACAATTTCATTTTTCTTGTTAATGGTATATGGAACGAGTTCGATTGTGTATCGGTAAATCCGGCATCGATTCTTATTGTTCTTCTTTCTACATCGAATCGGCCGGCAGCGTCGGACCGTAATATGCATGTCGGGGGCTAATTAATTAATTAGGATCACACCGTGATTCGCCACAAGTACGTGCTGGCGAATTATGCATCTCAAAAATCATTCAATATAATCGCACTCTATATAAGTTATTAATATTAATTATATTATTATTATCTTATTATTATTAGAAATAGGTACTTCCTGCACGAACGATGCGGCCGTGGCTCTCATCATCGTTGATCTTTTACCGTGCTAGGTCAGATACAGAGCGTTAGGCAAAGGACCACGCGCGTGTCGAGCTTTCTATAATATATCATCCTCGATGGATCAACGTAGTATTGTTTCCGAGTAATTCCAAAATAGTCTTTCTACCAAACGACCCAGGTGATATATGTATAGTGTACGTGCGTTCGAGCACTCGCGAAGCACTTCCGACACACATGATCCGGAAAGGGTCGGTTTACGTCTCTTTTGCGTAACGCTGCCATAACCGTAATGTTGGTATTTTTCGTTTCGTCGATGGCACTACTCCGTCGTTTCTTTCCGGTTCCAGATTAAGAGCACAATCCACACAATCAAACCAAGTACTTACAAGATACGGTAATTACCACGAGCGAACGCAACGATTCAACGATTCAATCTCGCGAACGTTTCACGCGCTTCGTGATCGACCTCGAAAAGCTATTCTCTGTATCAGCATCATGATTTGCGCGCATTCTCGAATTCTCTTAAACGAATACACACAAGAAACTGAAGTAGAAAGAGAGAGAGAGAGAGAAAGAGAGAGAAAAAGAAAGAAAAATAATAGACAAAATAAAGAAAAAGTAACAAAAAAATTTAATTGAGATAGGAAACCAGTTAAACGCGCATGTTCTTATTCGTCGTGTTCGCACAGGTTGCCAATCGGTCGATGAGAATCTGCTGGTACACATCATCGTGATTATTATTCTCATGACATCGTTACAACAGTCAAATTCTATTTGCCTCGAACAAAGAAAAAACACACACAATGTTAGTGCTGCTTTCCGGTACGTTCAAGCGGAAACGGACGAGCGGATCGCACGGATTTCCGTGAAACCGCGCGGTCCGCCCAGGCACACTCATGCACGGTACAAACGCCTTTTCTCACACAGTTTGCCTTTGCCTAATTAAGTTTAGTTATGCCCATACCAAAACAATAAAAGAAGAGAAAAAAAAACGTAAACGAAAGTATCACGCCCTAGCCGATAATAATAATTATTGTTATGCTATCTCGGTGTAGAACGCGGATGAGCAGACGAGACTCTGCCGCGTAGTCGCCTAGCGCAAATCAAACGAATTTGCATATACACGTACGTTTGCGGCGGAACGACGGGGGGAGGGGGGGTGCAAACTACCCCTCGAACCGCATCGTCAGTCTTGTTGCGTTTGCACGGGTCCGAGGGGTGGTTCGCAACGACTTGGCTGCCATTTCGCGCCGTTTCGAAAAGTTTTTGATATCGAAATTTCACTACGTGACAGTCGGATGCGTTAAAAAGGCCCACGTAGTACTCGTGACGACACCCGATCTCTTCCGCTGTCGCATGTGGCGCGTGTTATAGTTCTCTCGACCCTACTCGACTCGACACGGTGTCTGAACGCGATACTCGCTCGATTCTTCGAATAGAAAGACATTGCTTATTTGCACGGCGTACCGAGAGGAGGAACAAGTACAAAAAGAAGATGCGCATCGGAAAAGCTACTCTCTCAGGTACGGTTACACGTGTCGCCACTCGCGACACAATCGTTGCACCTCTGCGACCCGACTAAACCGTTCGGAACCGTGTGTTTGGAATCTAGGAACGAAGATACATATACTTCGAAACCGAGCGTTCTCGTGTTCAGACCACTATCCGGATGAGAAAGGGGGTTAATACAATGTGATACGGACTGCTGGGAACGAGCAATTTTCTCAATGTCCTCTTTTTTTTCTTTCTCTTAACTTACATACACGAGCCTTTGCAATCCGTACCCATAAATTAGTGGTATACAAAATCTATTGTGTGGCATCGATCATTCGACATGGAAATCACACACAGAGATAAGGTACATGTAAAAAGACCAAGTGGATGCGATGAGAGTGCAGGATGTTAGAGTAATTCTGCTATGCCCATTAAGAATTTCATTTGTTTTCTTTCGTTCTTTCGTTATCTCGCATTCTGATGTGAAATGTTCGAATGCACGACATAGAACAACGATCATGATAATTTTTGTTAGACGGGGCACAGAAATATTCGCTAACTATCTTGACAATGCTTGGATGGTGAAATTCGGGAATGTATTAACGATACAGTTGTGCATGCATTACCTCTACGGGAAGGAAGACGTAATATAAACAGGTTTCAAAATGAGATCCATTAATTTAAATTTCATGCATGCTTGTTTTGAAATTTCACCAACGGATCAGGCAGTTCCAGTTTTGACCTCTTGATCGAAGCAGACACTCTGGAGGCTGAGAATTAATTAATATACCATCTTTAGTAAGCAACAGTGAAAGCGATTAGAAGTAGAGAAGAATAAATTAATAAATTAGAGGAGCGGAAACATCTAACGTAAATCAACCAAAAATGTACGAGGTGTGATCAAAAAGTAAGGTGACTTTTTGAATTTCGCGAGATACCTACAGTCGATTTTCGTTTTATTTTTTTTCTTATGCTGGTACACTCGTCCCGAACATATGTTCACAGTTTCAGCTATATAGCATTTTTTGTTTGTTTGTGAGAAGCATAAAGGTTAGAAGTGTTTTGCGTGTTCGGTGGAGTTTGTTCCGAAACTGCTTAATTTTGACCAGAAGTAACGTCGCATGAGCATCGCTCAGGAGCTGTTGAATGACGTCAATGATGATCCTGATCATAGGTCATAACTGGTGACGAATCATGGGTATATGGTTATGACGCCGAAACCAAAGTCCAATCGTCCCAAAGGAAGTCCCCAGAAGAGCCAAGACCGAAAAAAGCACGCCAGGTTCGATCAAATGTCAAGGTTTTGCTCACTGTTTTCTTCGATTATCATGGCGTAGTTCATCAGGAGTTCTTACCACAAGGTCGTACGGTTAATAAGGAGTATTACCTTGAAGTTATGCGCCGTTTACGTGAAGCAATACGAAAAAAAAACGCCCGGAATTTTGGAAACACAATTCATGGATTTTGCATCACGATAATGCACCTGCTCACGCATCGTTGCTTGTGAGTAATTTTTTGACCAGAAACAACACCACAATCATGCCTCAGCCACCATATTCACCGGATTTGGCCTCCTGCGACTTTTTCCTGTTCCCAAAACTGAAGAGACCCATGAAAGGACGGAGATTTGCAACGATTGAGGAGATAAAGACTGCATCGCTGGAAGAGCTCAAAGCTATACCAAAAAGTGCTTATCAGAAGTGCTTCGAGGAT